>PNEQ01055776.1:0-15967 GCA_003012365.1 Medauroidea extradentata
GTTCCCACCTCTCCGCGACAGTGTATGAGTGTGCGCGCGCATCGTCAAAGAAAAGAAAAAAGAAACAACCTCCCTATTGGTCACAGCTTCCATCATGTGTCACCGCCCGCAACACCCCTTCGTACAACCCCCAGCGTAGTGGGGAGAGGAAAAAAAACGTTCGGGGAAGAGACGAGTCGTAGAACTGACATAGACCCGTACGAATTACTTCTCTTGTTGACGTATATTCGTTGAAAACGCTTACTGTATTTCTCAACCCTTCATTCTTCTTTAATAAGTTGAGAGACTTGATTTTCCCTTTCCTGAAAACAGTGGAGGTTGTGTCACTGCCAGAGATTGCATTAAAAAATAAAAGCACATCTTTAACATCATGATGAAGCTCTCGTTGCTTAGATATATCGAAAACACTTTCTTCTTTATTACCAGCTAACGGCCGAAAAAATAAAATGTTTTCTATTGTGGACGGAGACGTCAGTAACACCAAAAGGTCAGTATCCTGTCCAACAACTACTGCTGGTTTGGTATCAGCGGCATGCTGTAGAATCACTTTGGTGATTAAAACATCAGCCCTATCTATTGCTTGATGTACCTATATCAAATCCTGTCTTTGTGAATTTGTGTGCAACTATTGTGATAAGATGTTTTTTAATTTTAATATATCAGAAGTATGTTTGTTGAACTGAACTTCTGGGACTTATTTCTTGTAACGAAGCGTATGTGTTTCACTTTTCGTTGTTTGAGAATCAAGATAACCACCGAAAACGATAATAGAATTCTTACTGAAGTGCCTTTCGACAAAGGACTTGTAAGCTTCTATGACCCCACTCTACGTGCCTGGCCTTGACCACACAACACAGTTCAGCAGGTAGCCTCCATCCACAACATAAGTACAATTCTGAGGGAAAGTGATATTTTCCTTCTGTGGTTGAAAGGCTGAAACAAGGGAAGATTTTGTTCCTTTCCGCATGTGAGATTCAGTGAACAAAGTAGGGGGTCTTGGAGCCAATTCATACCTAAAATATTCTTTGAGGTCTTCTGGAGTGCTGTTTAAGCAGATGATCCTGTTTTAATAACTGTTGCACATTGATGGGAACTACATTCCCTCTAATGTTAACAGATTACATAGCTCCTAGTGGTATTAACCTTGCTTTTCTTGGAATAACTACATCAAAAAAATGTTTTCCCCTCAACACATCCATACATTCGTTTCCCTTTTCAATGGCAAGATAACATGACACCATGCTGTCTCCAGCGACACCAGAAGATATACTGACTAGGTCCTCTGATATCTGGAAAGGGTTACGTTGTTTCAGCCAGTTCAAGAATATATTTTCATGATTTGCATCCCTTATCATGCTGCTGTTCCTTAGATATGTGTGTTGCTCTGATGTTTCGGGAGAAATACCTGCAAAATCTTCAACTTTTGTAGCAATTTCTGATGCAACAGGGGAACACAAAATCCATCTGATTAGAGTATCTTCATTTAATCCTCGTCCTCTAGTCAGACCTAATGATTTCATTGATCTCATCTGTACTTGTCCTATATCCACATCAGTCCAGACGCCAGACAATTCTCTTCTTGACTCGTTGACGAAAACGGTATAAAGGTTAGGCCGGGACTTAAATTGAATTTGACGTTGATAATTAGTAATACATTGCAGTACAATTACTTAATTACTAACAATCACTTGATCTTATGAACTAATTAATTAGTGAACAATTTGTCGACAAAACGTCAAGTTGATTTATAACATAAGTCACCAATTTATTGAGCCAATGGGATTTTATTTAAAAATATATTAACGAAAATTTATTTACATAATCTTAACTTTCTAATAACTCGGAAGCCAACGCATACACAAAAAAGTAATCCCTTTGTAAAATATGTATTTTTTAATGTACTTCAATTTTTGTTTGAACTTTTTTTCAATATTGTTTACTGTTCTCGAAATATGACCAAAAAAAGTGAAAATCTGTTACCATTCTTCAATATGGTGGCCGTAGCACAGCACCCATGTGTGTTGATTTTTGATATGTTGTTACTGGGTACCGGTACTATGCATATATGCATATGACCAGTATCTCCTTTATGGGAATTATTTACAGGTAAATCCCTAAAAAGACGGGACTAAATGGAGACACTCGTGATCTCGGACTCTGTCGGTGGCTGAAGACGGGAACAGGTTCCATTTCCCGAGACGTCACTTTCTTGTTCTTGTCTGGAGAACTAGTATGTTTTGTTTCATCACATCGCTGTGTCGTACTTATTGATTCTTACACTGAGAAAAAAATTTTGTTGGTGCAAACAAAATTTGTTTGAATGAACCAAATCATTTGTTTGTATAGGGGCAAAGAAATATTTGTTTGCTCGTACCAAATTATTTTGTTCCCTTAATTTGTTTGAGGCAAATAGCTGAATTTTGTTAGCAGTACCAAATATTTAGCTTGCCATAAAATATTTCGTTGACCATATTAAAAGCACATGCAATATTTTAAGAACTAAAAAATTATATTTTATAAACTTGAAATTTTTTTAACATTTTAAGAGGTAAAAAAAAAAGTATGGTTGTGCCGGGATTTGATCCATTACCCCTTCACTTACCTCTTTCTGCCCATGACCTAACCAACTGAGCTACGAGTGCTTCCATGACAGCGAGGTTGTTATTTGTAAAGAAATAGTTATGTCGTGCAACGCAGGGCCGCAGCACAAAGAACGAGTCGTTCAGCTGCGGTGTTTTCAAGTTTATAGCATTTTCTTTTGTGATCAATCGAATTAACCACTTTGAAATTGTTATAGCTACAATTTAGATACTAGAATTATGCTGATTAACAGTTTAGACGTCCTACTTGTGGCACAAACTTATATTTAGAATGTTGAGGTATACAGTGTTCGCCATCTTATCCCTTACGTACGCCAGCATTCCATCTTCCGCAAGTCAACCAAATGTATTTAGTTTCGCCAACAAAATCATTTAGTCCATCGAAAAAAAAATTTTTGGTTCAAAGCACTTCACTTATAACTAACAATATTATTTTGTTGACAAGTAGTAACGAGTTGTTTGTTTACACAAAATATTTATTCGACGTCCTGTAGCAACCAAATATACGTTTGGCACAAACAAATTACGTTTAAATGGATAATTTGGTCGAGGGAAATAATTAAATTTGTTTGGAGGACTCCAAGCTAGGTCTTACCAACAAAATATTGTTTAACTGAAGCAAACATCACCCAAACAAATATATTCAGTATAATGAAACAATTCTTTCTCTCAGTGTATATTTTATCTGTCCTTTTGTCAAAGCAGGCCTCAAACCTGTGTTGTCTGCCAGAGTTGTAAGTTTTTTCTTTATTTATTTCTTCTTTGTTTGATGTCCTGTTTGACCAAATTTTATGTTGCGTATGTATCCTGTTAACTATAGCATACGCGCTTATTTATATTTTTGTATTCTGTTTACTGCATTGCAGCGGAGTATGTTCCATAAACTACATCTAGATAGTCGAACAGTCCTTAGTCACAGGAAATAATTTTAAGGGTGTTCACGTGGCGAAAATACATAATTTTTTAATGGTATGACTAAATATTAGTTTTACAGACGTTACTTTTGAATAAATTTTCCACTAGTGAAAATTTTGGCTCTCATAGTCTTCCCATAGTGGCAGGTCAAAGTCAAAATTTGCAAGTTATGAGAACATGCTAATAACAAAAACCCACTGACTTACGCGAATGAAATAATTTCCATTGAAATTAGATAGTATGGGTCACGTGCTAAAAGTTTTAAACTCACACAATACAATTCCTTTGTTATTTTTTTTTTAATTCTAAAAACAACGATAATTTTCTTTATATATGGCCATTTAAAAATAATACAAAGGGACTTAGTTATGTGGTTTTAAATTGTTTAGCACATGGCCCACATTATCTTATTTCAGTGTAAAATATGTCATTCCAGTAAGTCAATTAGTTTTGTCATTTGCATGTTCTCATATCTTGCAAATTTTGACTTGGTCATGCTGCTATGGGAAGACTACGAAAGTTAAAAATTTTCCCAAGTAGAAATTGTAGTCACAAGTTGCGTCTATAAAACTAACACTGTGTCATACAAATATCAAATTATGCACTTTTGCCACGTGCACACCCTTAAGAACTATATATCCTAATTTCAATAAACTGGTACGTATTTAACACCTAGTACATTGTAAAAACATTTTATTTCATTACGGATTCATTCATTTTTAGAATGACAACCGCTTAAGCGTTTTCTGATCATACTATATACCTGAGGAGAAATTTTCCAAAACTTTACCAAACTTGGCACACATTATTAACTAGGTAGGGTTGCCGGTTAAGTGATATTGATGTATTTGGTTACTGCTGCGTCTTAATGTTTAAATTATGGTGGCAAATTGAAAGTTTCTTGATGACGAGTGGCAGCTTTTTGTCAGAATCTAATTAAACTTGTCATAAATATAGATCATAGGATAACTCAGTACTTGTTAATATTTTAATATTTTTATTAAATTTTTGTATTGTGAAAATGTTATGCCTCTTATCCGTTTTTTTTATGTAAATTATCTGAATGAATGGTTTTCTAGGCCCACATATACAATTTATTTAGAAAATACCACTTATCAAAACATATGTGAATGGGATGTAACGACGTTCCTGTATTCTTTATGACTGAGGTTTTTTTTTTTAATAAGACCATGACTGTGACGGCTTTGATGTCTTTGCGATTGCAAGCTCTCATCACGCACATTGTAATTAAATTACAAAAAGTTCAAAGCGGTGAAGCCGTATTGTTAGTACGAAAACTGAAGCTAATATTTCTGATTGTGTCTGTAACTTTTGATTTTCCCAAATCATTAGGAAACGTTTATACGAAATGTGTGCGAAATTGTAAGATATTTTCTGAATATATGTGATTTAATTCACTGACATGTAATTTTGAAACATTTACCGTAAATCGTTGACGTACATAGCGTGGTGTGCCATTAAATTTATATTGAAGTAAATTTTTTTCATTTTCAGAGAAAAAACACGTTAACATATGTTTGATGGTGTCCAAGAATTGGACTTCTCTGTTTTGAGAGTTGAATTTTTTATATCCTGAAAGGAAGCAGATATCACAAAAACGTTACACAGGAATGTTGGAAATTATTTTTACTTTGTAAGCTATTTTTTTTCGATGGATAATTATGTATAGTTTTTGCTAATCATCGATTTAGCACAATTTTCTTAAAGTAAATAATCAGATAAATTATAAACATTTATATTTTGAAAAAACAAATGGCTACACAGTGCTATCATATTCCTACATTTATATGTAACGGTTTTACGATACTTGCTCCCTTATTTTATTTAAAAAATAAAATTTACTTATTTAGTGTAAATAGGAGCCTGTGGTTTTAAACATTCGTACGGATTGTCGGGTAGGAAGATGAACTTTTGGTTTCCGTTTGTGAAGTGACGAACAGCAAAGCGCTTATCTTCCTCTCGCGCACAGACCACAACAAGAGCGCAACAAGAGCACGGGGCATTGTTGGTGCCCGCATGGACTATCCTAGTGCCTGCCAGAGCGCGCCCACAACACGAGTACACACGTAATACGCGGTCCTTCTTCAACTACTCGTGGTCTCTGCTGGTCCTCTCCCTACGTCCGCAAAACAACCGCCGCTCACAAAAAAATAACCTAAGGGTTGTATAGGGAGGTTAACCCGAGGACCGGGCACCCTAACCCTGATGTAGCAGAATTCTAAAAATTACACAAACTACATAGACATACAGACCAGAACTGAAGTAGCGGCTCATTCTATACGGGTCAACTTCGTCGCTGATTGGCTGCCCGAGACTGTCGATGCTGTGCCGTTTTTATAATTTATGCCTAGTTTACAATTTCTCCCAATTTTAATAACTTCATTTAAAATATATTTATTCGTTTCTTAAGAGAGTGTGGTAGATAAATTAGCGCTATATTATTTAATTGAGATCTACACTTTTTGAAAGGCAATATAGAAGAACGACAAAACAGCAATCTTTGATCATAATATGTGCAAATTTATGAGAAAATATTCACCCAGAATGATGCATTTGTTAAGCGTGATCTCTTGCGCCGCAATTAAATGTACGAGATTTCGGCGTCAGAGATTATTCTTCAGATAAACGGCGTAGGAGAAAAATATCTGCTCAGAAAGTTGGCAAAAAAGTACTGCCTAGGTTTGCTGCTTTTTTTTTATTTTTGAAAAATTGACTTCGCGAAACCTACTATTCTCAACAAATTCTTTTAGCACTGAATTATATATCACGCACACTTAAGGGAGAGTAAATTTATCTATGTAAGGTTTTATTACAATATTCTCGTCTTATTGACTGTACTCACACCTATACCTTATCTCCTAAAAGAAGCGTACCTCGGGGGTGTTTGGGAAGATAATTATTTTTCTATGACGTCACTGTTTACCAGCACGCAATACATCTTCATTATTAAGGTATCTTGTTTTTTTATAGTGACGAGGTTTTGACTTGGTTGCTGTTGTGTGTTAATTGTAACGTTATATTTTACATTATATATGTAAATAACCGAAATGAGTATCGATACCAGAACCATGTTTGTTTGGCTCTTGCATGTTACGGCAGGTTCCTTATTGGCCTGGCTGTTGGTTAGCAGAGCTACTGCCTTACTCTGATTACTGGTAAACGTTTCCGCCATGTTGCTCGCTTCGAAGCCACTTCTCTGTCGTGTGTGACTGAGTTGATAGTCCTGAAGACTAGTTCACTTCTCTACTCCATTAGTATTCTGAACTAATTAACTAAGAGCGTAAGCGTGTGCCGAACTCCGAGGGATGAAATGAAATAAAACTATTCTATAAATAAGATATATGTATCATTCAAAGGTTACAAGAAAGAGAGAACTCTGAGAAAAAAAAAGCCGGCCAGTGGCAACGTCTGCTATGTACTCCACGTTTGCAAAACCTGGATGGTCTTCATCTGTTTAACCCTGATCTTACTGGTGGAACGCGAGTGAGCTGACCACTGCATAATCAGATCAATTATAAGGAATGTGTCGTACTATCTTGGATTTATCCGATCATTGTCCACAATTTGTGCTCCAGTGGCTGCATCAACATTGTAGCACGACAGGCTGTTTGTAAAAATTTAACCAGTCGTCCGCAATTTTTGCGACCGCAAAATGCTATTTATTTAGTTACGTGAAACAGCTGAAACGAATAAAATGCCGTTTACTTACGCGAGACTGTACAGAAGTCGCATCAGTAACAGAAGCCATGTTGTATGGATTACAACGTGTGAATGAAACTACATCTGCTACGTCGACGTGCAAAATGTAAAACATTCTCTCCCTCTCTTTTTAAAAATATTTATAAAAAAGTACATCTAAGCTTGTAGGTATCAATACCCCCATAAAGACACTGCCTTCGTGAGAATTGAAGTGAAAGCTGGGATATGGACGTTCACGTTAATCTATTTACCAGTGATAAATTATTTTTAATTATATCTATAAACGGCGTCCGAGTAGGAAAACAATATAATTTTATATTTGTAAGTAATAGTGTCAGTTTTGTAAACGTTTCTTAGGAGTAAAATTTCCTCTTACAGAAAAAAAAATAACGCAACCAGTTTTCCCGTACTGGCACTTCAAAGTCAATATTTGCACGTTTCTAGTACTTATAAGCCACACAATTCAATAAACACAAACGGATTCAAAAAATTTACACTGAAACTATATGTCACAGTCTACTGCTTGGCGTGTTTTAGAATCCATTACAAAACATTTTTTTTTCAAATCGATAACAGAGTTTTTTTAATACCAAAATATTATGTCATATATTTTAAAGCAAATCAATCAGTAGCCCGTGAAATGTAGTTTCAGTGTGAATTTTTAAAATTATTTATGTTCATCGGTTTTTGCGTCTTATAAGAGCTAAAAACGTGCACATTTTGACTTTCAAGTGCCAATATGGAAAACTGGTTGAGCTATGTTTTGGGAGAAAGAAGAAAATATATTCCCAAGTAACGTTAAAAAAACTAACAATATTTCATACAAATATGAAATTGTAATTTTTCCCTACTGAGGCCCTCTTAAGATTCCACTACACGCCTGATGCGCAAATTCTTTGTTTTAAAGTCGTAACATTTGTTTCAGAGTGTAAATAAAAATGTTCCTATGAAGAACCAATTTAACGTATATATTCTTTAACATGTTTGCATTAAATTTGTTTACGCGTTAAATAAAATCTGTAACCAGTGATAAAAAAAAGGGATACAAATTTTTCTCCATCACTGTTTACACATTGCATTATTTTAACAAGTAATGCCAATTTACGGCAGCAACGTTAAATAACGCTTACATTAAATTGGTTCTTCAAACTAACATTTTCTATTTATACTGATAAATTAAAATTACCGGTTTAAAACAAAGTATTTGTACATCAGGGGTATAGTGGAATCTTAAGACGCCAACCTTTTTCTGTGATTTAAAGAGGAGAATATTTTTACAGGAACAAACATGTAGGAAGTGTTATGAATTTAGTTGTCTAGTGTATTTTGACAGTGAAAATATTTTTATATTCATACTTTAAACCGTATTTCAAAACATCCGTGAAGATACTGCATAAATTTGGGCCTCGCAGAGGTAGTATAGGCAGTTCGGAATAAAGTGAGCACTCGAAAAGCCCCTGCTAAAGATCTATTTCCAGCCAATTCGTATCTTTCCGCGTGTAGCAGCTAACGATGGGAAAAGTCTAACCTCCTGGGACACGTCACTTTATGTTTGCGCGTGTAAGATAAATTGTTCAGTCGATAGGTAGGCTACATATATAGTTTGATAAAAAAGAAGTTTATTAATTATATAAAGTACAATTGTATCGCTGTCGGTTGATTTTCTTTCAGTATTGTCGTATTTAAATACGAATAAACACGGAACTATGTTGTGTTATTTCGTTGCCAACCATACAACATGTAAAGTGACTATCGGTAATGTCGAATTGTATGTAGTAACAGCTAGTGATATTTTTCAAAGGTTAAATATTTAGTGTTCACTTTATTCCGAACGGCCTATAGCGGTATACATTGTAACATAGCGCCTGCTTCATATTACAAATATGTATAAATTTAATTTATTAGTCTTTGACGGCGCTGGAATCGTCTATTTTTCACTTTGTCTATGCAAATACTATCCCCAAGCCAGAACATGTTTTGAACTTTGTCTATGGGTTGAGTGTAAACTTATCATGGTCAGGTGAGTGATTTATACAGTCTTTTGACGTTTTAAATTTAATTTTATTTAATGACCAGATATTTGCCTGATCTGGGCATTGAGGCGACCGTGCTCGTACATAGTAGAAAGAAGTAATTCAGCGCAAGAATCAACAACCACGTAACAAACAGAAGAAGGAGTTTTGTGATAGAATTTTTTTCGGAAAAAGAGAGAAGAGCGTTTTTCGGCCACTAAACAGGACGGACGTAGACCATTGACGGGAAGGTAACCAGTTGTATAAACGAGGATTGAAACGTCATTCTGCAGTGAAAACTGGTTCTGCACTTCAGTACCACGTTGGTTTGGAAAATGTATCCTGTTGCGAGACTTTCGCAACGTCTGAAGTATAAATACCGTGGGTCACAAGTTCAGGTCGTCCGCATGAAGAAGACGTATCCGTTCGAGGTGCTGGAAGAAGATCCGAGTCCTGAGGAACTGTCCAACCTGGTGCCTTAACCGAGAGGTCAAGCGGAAAAGTGTTCGTCGCCTCGTCACGTTTTGAGGGTTTCCGGAATTCGCCTCCAGGACGAGATCTGCAGAGAAGGTCCCAGTACTCCACCCATCACTAGATGTCCGGTTCCTTCATGACTACAAGGATACGATGTTAAGGATGGGCGAATTTTGATGAGACAAACTTCAACTTCGCCGTCATAAGAAAAATTTGAAAATCCCGAAATATAGTACGAAGTTTGCAGTTTATCTCGGAACGAATTAGAGACGTGAGATGTAGATATTTCCTAAATCAGAGCATATGAAAACTGTGCTATTTAATTCTCAGTAACCAATTGTGCGACCCCAGTTCAAAGCTATGCCGGAGCAATAAACTCTGTCCAGGGAAAATCTACGTCCTAAGAATCAGAAACTGACCCAGTTTTGAATTGTTGAAAACGATTCGAGTCATGGTAGTCTTATTGTGTAGGTCAAGTTTTATATCTGGTCACGGTATTGATACACTCCACTAATACCCACTTTATACAGTTAAATTTTAGATGCTTTCTTTAGTAGTTCTAGTTCCTGACTCTGTCTGTAGAAGTCATTTCACTTGACCATAGATTCCTTTCAAATATCAAGAATATTAAATGCACCATATTTGAACACAAATTTTATTATCATTTCTTTAAGTAACTATATGACTTTTGCAGGCGTTTCTTGTTTCCGACCAGATCTGTATACTAGAAAGATAAGAAACTACTGGCCTTTCTTGTGTAAATAACACGGTCCAATAAACCTTTATATGTAATAGTCCCAATTTATATTACAACACGTAGGCACTGAAACCCACCGAGTAAAATATACCATGCATATACCTACCTATCCTGGCTAGCACCACGCCTCTTCAATAGTTAGCGCCCGTAACATCCACTGAATGGTGGTTTTCAAAGTAACCCTGGACTACCCTGGCAAAGTGTGGCGTGAACAAACGCTATTAGAGTGGATGATGATCTTGTTTTGTAGACTCGTGGGTAAACTTATCTTGTCACGGTGGTGGACAGCACTGGAGTAATAGAGCAGTCGCCTTCACTTCGGTTATCAGGACTTCATTCCCAACGGAGAACGTTGCCTCTAAGGGGTTCATGCTCTATTCTATAATCCCACCCCCACCTTCCCCCTCCAAAAACTCGTAATATTTTATTTAACTTATATTCAGTGTTACTTTAATTTGTCTTAATGTACATTCTTAAGCCAATTTAAATGGATTACTTCAAAAATGCATTTATATATAAATATCATAGTAATAATAATAATAACGTTCATACAGTTTCTAATACTCTTGCAATAACACAAAAGTTTCTTTGAGTAAATCACAGTGTGTGTGATTATATATATATATATATGTGTGTGTGCGTGTGTGTGTATGTGTATGTGTGTGAACGTTATTTTTATTGTTATTATTATTACTAATATTATTTGCAGTGAGGCCACCACTCTGCCAGACGATTACCGCCCATACATTGATTGTAAATATTAGAACGCTCCAGATGCGGCTTCGCAACGAAAATTTACTTCAGACGAATTTGTAGGCTTACAGTAGCTCTATTATTTTTCAGGCATGAAAAATTATACAGTCCATTCAGTTCACCGTATTTGGTAACGTTACACGCATTTTATTTATGTATTGTTTTGTTTTCTTTGTGTAAAGAAATTTTCTGAAATATAGTTAAAGCTGCTCCAGGCGTCTCAAGTATTTCCGTGTACTGACAAACTGAAATTATGAAGTTACCGGCATAACAAATAAGCCTATTTTCTTCAATGTCGGCTCAAATTAACAAGAAAACTTACAATCTCTGACGTAGAACTAAAAACGGTTAGGTGGAAAGTACATTGGCCTATACAATTATTTGTTCATATAATGTTATCTTATAATTACTGTGAATCTACTACATTGACGACGGTTTTGATTATTAACTTAAAAAACATTATGTTTCATTCCATCAATCCAGTCGTTTTCAAATTGTATGTAAAACATTTGTTCATGCACCCATAAAAATTTTAAAAACTGACGGGCCTACATTATTAAACCATAAAAAATAATATTTAGATAATAACATGTTTAAATATAAAGTTTGTCTTAAAAAAACTAGTAGTGCAGAAAAATATGTATATTAACATATTTAATAATTATTGTCTTCATGTCATCACAAATAGTGAACCTACAAGGTTAATACTACACTAAAACAAGCACTTATCAGCGTAATAAGACTACTTTCCTCAAAGTGGAGCAAATTAACCCTGAAAGTTAAAATTGTTTACGTAGCCTACGTCTATGAATATTAAACCATATCAAAATAGACAGATGATAAACGAAATATACGTCAGCTTACTGAGACTCGTGCCCAATGTGATACAATTAGGGAAAAATTCTTTTGAGATGTATTTCTAACAATTAGATGAAAATGGCCACCGTTTTCAAAATATCACCGAAAGGAAGACCGAAATATTAAAAAATCCCTGTCAATTAAGTAGAATACGAGTGGCAAGAATAATGAATTACGGAAAAATATTTCCCCAAATGTGACCCATTATTGTAAAATATGAAAATGATCGCCGTTATATAAATTTGAACACATGAATAATGAAGTACACAAAATATAGTCAGTATGCTGAGTAGTACATATGTGTACGAAGTTTAGTAACATTCGAAAAAAATTCCCTAGATATGTAAAATTATTCTAAATACATTTAAAACAAAACTACTACCGTTTTAAAATTACTAACGTAAAGTGAACGAATAAAATAGTTAAAAGTCTAGTAAAATTTCCGAGATGTTTACGTGAACCAAGATTATTAAAAACAGGAAGAATATTTTTCAGTTATATTAAACTAAAAAAAGCAAATTTTATTTCGTATAAACAGAGGATGAAAAATATGCAAATCTTAAGTCGGTTTACTAATTTGTATGTGTATTCAAAGTTTCTATGAAATTCAGAAAAAAAAAATGTTTCCTAAGATATGAACTATTATGCTTAAAACACAAAAATGGCTGCCACTTAAAAAATATAAATACAAGAAGAACCAAATACACAAAGCAAAGTCAGCTTTGTATGCATTATATTTAAATCAAGTTAAGTGAAATTCTGAAAAATATTTCCAACGATATGAAATAATATTCTTAAAATATAAAAATTCCCTCGATTTTTAAAAAATAGATACAAGACGAACAAAATACACAGAGTTGAGTCAGCTTTGTATGTAGGCCTACTGTAGGTGTACCAAGTTTGGTGAAATTGTGAAAAACATTGCCTAACTTATGTAGTATTATGCTAAAAATATATAAATGGCTACCATTTTGAAAATATGAATACAGGATGAATTAAATACACAAAAGACAAGTCAGTTTTTTGTGTAGTATATGTGTAACAAGATTGACGAAATTCTTAAATATTGTTCCTTTTATACACAGATTAATTGAAAAATGTAAAATAATCGAAAAATGTAAAAATGGCCGCCATTTTAAAAATACGAACACAGGAAGAGCGAAATACACAAAAGTTAAGCCAGAATTGTATGTAATACATGTGTACCATGTTTGATGACATTCTGAATAATATTTCCTGAGATATGTGATACTATGCTTAAAATATAAAAATGGCCGCAAATTCGAAAATAGGTATACAAGCTGAATAAAGTACACAAAGTAAGTCAGCTTTACATTAAGTATATATGTACCATGATTGATTAAACTGTGAATAATATTTCCTAAGATATGTACAGAAATGCAAAAATTGTTCAAATGGCTGCCATTTTGAAAACATGAACAATGATTAAAGAAATGCGTAAAAGTAATATCACATTTGCATGCAGTGTATGTGTACCAAGTTTGATGGAATTCTTAATTACGGTTCTTTTGATATTTAAATTGATCGAAAAATTTAATATTGGCTGCCATTATTGAAATACGAAAAGTACGTAAACAAAATGTAAAAATTTCAAGTACTTTTACTAATTACTATATGTGTACCATGTTAAATGAAATTCGGTCTATCGGTTCAAATGTTTTTAGGGGGAAACACACACACATCTACATGGATACATACCTATACATACGCAAATACACTCCCCACACACTCTCCACACACACAGCCAAACAGACAGAAAGGTAATATCATAAGCCTTCTTTTCCATGCGGCTGGTTTTTTTACATTTTTATTTATTTTACTGTAAGCTACTTTGTAGAGTGTAGAATCTAACTATATTTATATAAATAAAATGTATAGTAGCAACACAATTTCAAATTCACGTTGCTAATATGATAACCTCTTTGAAAATGGCCACTTAGATACGTATGTTAAAAGTTGTTTTCGTGTCTGACGGTAAATTTTGAGAATACCTTTGAGAAAACTCGACTAAGATGTTTGTCAACACCGGTTGGTAATTCACAGGAGAGTAAACTCGCTGCGGCTGGTACCCTAACAATCCTCGCGGAATTTCAATGGTGGGGCCGATTTGATCTTGCAACACCGCACAGCCATGTGACGGTTTTCACAGAAGTGCGAGGAAGCGAGGAAGAGTAAACATAGCAATTGTGGCGGCAGTAATCGTTTTAGGATTTTTTCTCGCTGAATTTCCTTCCCGTAAATTCTCGTACTCTTACAGAAAGAGGAAAATATATGATAGAACAACCGAATACCGCTCCTTAAAATTTCTCTAAAAAACAGCGCGAAGGCAAACCGCTATACAGGGTGTAGAAAAAAAAAACATTCTAAAAGCTCACTGAAAAAACAAAACATATTTATTGGGAACACCGCGAAACTACAACAACACAATCATGCCTAAGAACGCTGTCTAAAAAAATAATTTCAGTGTACAGTCATGGACAAAAAAATTGGCCAACTCGTGAAGGTAGAAATTTGTCTAAGTCCCGCTTCGCGTATGTTCGGCAGACATGCCTTCGCGCAGGCGACTGATAACCATTTTGCACCTACAAATCTAAATTTTTTACATCTTCATAAATAATTTCCCTTTACAAGCATAATTTATCTTAAATATATAACAATTTTTTAGCGCGAGGCGTCACACAACAGCACGTGAAGACTAAGGGGAAAAATGACACAAATCGCAACAATAAATTGGGGTTAACAAATTCTTAGCCGCCTTTAGTAGAGAATAGCCATGGATGATATTTCGTATTCAAAAGTAATGATTACATTTAAGTCAAGAAATTGAAAAACTAATATTTGAAATCTCTAAACTCACCAAACAAAATCAAAATTATGTCTATTACATCTGAAATTATGGCCACACCAAAAATAGTTATTACCAAAGGAAAAGATAAGTTATTGGCACTGTTAGACACAGGGTGTAGCAGGTCATGTGTAGCACACTCCATCGTTCCCCCAGAAAAATTAAAACCTTTGAAACAAGAATTAAAAACAATAGGAGCAACAGCTGAATTACCCTCACCAACATATTACACAACACTAACAGTTCAAAATGAAGGGTACTCTTACACTCATGATTTTATAGTGATAGAAAATTTACAGTCAGATATTATAATAGTATGTGACTTCATTTTGAAAAACAGGTTAATACCAGACCTTCATGCGAGAGTAGCCACAATTAGACATAACCATGACAAATTAATAACAGTACCTTTAGTGGAAAAGTCAGAGGAGGAAAAATTTTTAATAAGTGTAATAGACAAATATTCAATGTTAGAACCAGACACAAATGACACACCACTCCAACACATTAATCCTAGTCTCACCCCACAGCAAAAAGAAGAAATGAAAAACTTGCTAGAAAAATATAAGGACAGGTTTGCATTTAAATTAACAGAAATTACAGAAACAAAAAATTTTGAAATGCAGGTAGAATTAAATTATGATAAGCCAATACACTGTAGACCACACAGGTTAGCTCCAAAACAGAGAGATGCAGTGCATAAACAAATACAAGAAATGTTGGAGGCAGGTATAATAGAAAAATCTAACAGCCAGTATGCAGCACCATGTTTAGTAATACAAAAAAAAAATGATGGTAGCATCAGATTTTTAACAGATCTCAGAAAATTAAACAAATATATACCTAAGCTAAATTACCCAGTTCCACGCACTGAGGATATTTTACAGATGATACAGAACACAAAATTCATTACTAGCTTAGACATGTTTAGCGGATTCTATGCAATACCAGTTAAAAAAGAGGATAGACACAAATTAGCTTTCACCATTGACCAGTTAGGACTATTCCAGTA
>PNEQ01055779.1:0-25599 GCA_003012365.1 Medauroidea extradentata
TATATATATATATATATATATATATATATATATATATATATATATATATATATATATATATATATATATATATATATATATAGTGAACAAATACCATATAAATTCAGTACCATTTTCAAAATAGATACAAGAGTACGTGGTTATTTACGCCTATGTGAACGCATAACACACAAAAACCAAGAGCGAAACTATAGCTACTGTGACCACATAGTTTTGCAATTTAACGTTCTTGAATATAAAATCACAATAAATCATTGTCGGCGCACCCGAATGTTCAGAGCAAATATGGCGCAGTATTTTCAAACAATCGTTTGTAACTTCACTCCCGCTAACAGCTTAGCGCAGCTTGCAGAGCCTACGATAGCGCCGGTCCTGCTAGAGCACATCTAGGTCACGATGAGAATCATATTTCGTGTCACTCCCGCTAGATCGGGCGTGAATATAGTTAGTACTCACGCTAACTCGTGGTTACGCGAATGAGAATCAAGCCCCAATCTCGTAGAGGGAGCACAATTATTTGCTTATAATTAACTGGACCAGTTAAACCACAAAATGTACCGGGACCACAAGATGTATTGATCCCTACCACCTTAGATTTATCTGTTTCTTCTCGATAACTTCTGTTTCAGTCAATGTATTAAAATTTTTGTCACGACAAGGCATAGATACAAACTTGATTGATTTTCTGTAATTGCTGGAACCATAATATATTCATTATTTTGCAACGGGAAACAGCTGAAAAGGAAAAATTGCTTTATTTACGGGAGTGACTACAGAGGCCGCAACATTAACAGAAACAATCCATATGGGTTCCAAAAAGCGAATGAAACAATAAACTATGTCTTGTCAGCGTGAAAAAAGCTAAACAATGTGTCTATTCCCTGATTTATAAGAAAAACCGTAAAACCGATCTGACAGGGATCAATCCCCTTTAATGAGCATCGTGTCAATCCCGCTACAAGCGGTGAATCCCACTAGTGAAACAGGACTCCAGTTACACGCCGATTTGAATGAGAATCAAGCCCCTCGCTCATAATGTGTCTGAAGAAAGAGAATAATCAGTATGAGATCGTCATCGTCAGAAAATACTTATCTAAAAACAAATGTTTATAAAGTAAAGAAAAAAATTAATTACAAACAAAAATTATTTTGCTAGAAGATAACATATGCATATTAAGAATAATTCTAATATAAAAGCAGTCTACAACTTATCCTCGCATGTTAGCCTATATTTCTTAGTTTGTCACTGATCTAGCCGTCATTTGTTACTCGCAAAATTTGTATATATAACTTAAATTTGCCGTGTCTCAAACTTCGAGCCTAAAAGTAAAGTTTACAAAATAATTGCCTTGACCAGCAGTATCGTAAGTATTTTCTCACAATGACACCAAATTAAAACAAATCACTTTTGATGCTGTTTTTTTTTCTTTCTATGCGTAGCACATTTAGTATTACCGACTAACCTATTTAAGATCTGTAAGTTTATGAAACTAGGTCTGGACTAATATTAACAAAGTAAGTGTCCCATCATTAGTAATGTAAAGTATAACGCGGTATGTCTTTATAGATCTAATTATAAAATCTGAGATGCATTGAAGATTATTAACATAATTAACAAGGACGGCTGAAATAAAACCAGGGAAGCAACCACTTTGCTGCATTTCCACGTAAAAACTTTACACTTAAATTTAATAGAAAATTGACAACAAAAATAGAAATAACTGTAGATATTTTCCAACTTATTGATATAAAATGCTTACCAGTACGACATCCAGTAATCTGCAGCACTCGATGCAACCTGACATAGGAACATTGTCACAACCATAAAGCCAAATGTGAAGTAATTTGATCCAGAGAAGAAATACTCCAAATATACAGTACTCTTCAACTTTCCTTTCGACGAAGATTCTGCGAAATCATTTATTTGGTTATTAATCTTCTTTTCTTTTAATTGATGGGAATCTTTCATGGGAACCTGCAGCGAAATCATTTCCAAGTTAAACACGTCTTGATAATAAACTTACAAATGTATCAAATTCCATATATGCATGTATCAAGATTGTGTTTTGCAAACTATCTTAAATAACTGAATAACGTCTCCTAAATCTTCATTGGAATGCACAACCAAGGTAACATTACAGCTGGTTAAATGTAATAATGGCGATGTGGTTATTGCAGTTTTAAACATTAACGAATTTTACGAAAATAACTATTTTGGTTCCATATAACTTGAACTGTTCTTTACAGACAACTATTTATACAAATACTAAATCCTGAAAAGAAAAACATAGTGATAATAGCAATGCCAACAAAATTGTAATATGAAATAATAAAGCTCTTACATTGTGTTAAAGGCACGTAAATTCAGTAATTTGATATTTAAGGCGGACAACATAACTTATACGAAAAAACACATGTTGGCCTATATGCAAAATAATGCAAACATTTACAACCAAAAGAATTTAATAACGGTCATGCTTTGTGTTAAGCGAAATGTTACAAGTATACAATTTTAATCAGTATCGAACAAAATAGGCTAAAAATGCCATGCGTAGACGTAAAATATGTGGAACTGTGTTTACTAAATTGTAAGCTAAATGGATATGGAGGGCCGCCTTTTCACCTGCTGCATTTATAGCTGCAACTGGTGCAATAGTGTAAGATCGAGTCTTGCTTTAGAAACCAAACTGCCACATATTTGTGTCCAATCCGTATTTCCTACATCTGAGTAAATAATTTAATAGGGTATGTGAAGGGTGCTCAAAGGCAGGGCATAGCAAAGCAGGCAACACACATCAAGAGCAAACTCTTCTGACTGGGCACCCGTAAGCTTTTGCCGAAACTTGAAGAACAAATGAAATTAAACGGTAATATAGAAGAGAGATAGAATGTGAAGAACGGGGGAATGGGATTATTACGAGAATATCTACTGTCAAAATGGAAACATCCACCCTATTTCCCACGTGCGAAAAATCTGAGATTAACACCGCAGAGGATCGAACCCGGATCGCCTTAGTGGAAGACGAGTCCCACTAATTGTGTAAAGAGTGTGTAAAGATCCTACGATGCAATAAGAATAAAACATTGTAAATAATCTTAAGGTGACGACGCTGAGAATATTTACCTGTCACTCATGAAAAATTTTGTCGATGCTGTAAGTTCTTACACTACTGAGTGCGCGATGTCTTCTCAAGAGAAAATTGTAGCACTATGGACATTTATTGAGAATTGGATCATGCAATAAATAAATACAACAAACAATTAGGTGAATTTAATTAATTCGAAACACTGTTCAGATAAGGATGACCTTTTATGTACTTCAAATCGCGGTATTATAAATGTTACTTGCTCCCAATTTACAAGGTGTTTTTTAAACGTTGTCTATATAGTACAAGTTTGACTGACATTTTATATTCCTCTTATGACAAAGATGTCAAGAAGCTTCACTGCGTGTACCTTTAAACCATCCTAACTTCTTGGAACAACAGGGTCTCTGCCATAGTGCTTACAAAAATTCTTCTCGAAGAGAAATGCCACAAACAAAAATACATTTTTCTCAGAAGAAAATGTAATAAACAGTTAAACTTATACTGAACAGACTTTACATGGACATACCCCGCACACATATTCCTCACAAAACAATAAGACGACAACAACATATGCCATATCACCTAAAGTACACCCTACGCTGTTACGCCCTTTCGAAATATAACCAGTTAATTATAGCTACATTTCGCCAAAACGTATTAACAAAATAATTGCAAGACCCTGGTAAATGATCAAATAGAATAGCAAAAAGAAAAAAAAATGTATTTCTGGACAATTAGGAGTTGTAACCGCTGTGTTGCGGAAAGAAAGTACGTACTGGTAGTTTGTCAGCATTAATATGGCATATTAATAATAAGCAAGTAAAAATAAGCATAAAAGGCCGTATCATCTATGTCCAAACCACAACCATGGTCGCGGAATAAATGTTGTAGGTACACAAGAAGGAAATTCTGTGACCTGGTTTGTAGGAAACACGCAGTTCACCTGAGATGAGCCGACGTCGTGTAGCAGCCAGTGATAACACAAGATCCCACATCACCACCACGTTGGTATGTTAAGGGGGAACTTCCTGCAAAATTTTAACTGTTTTAATATTTTTTTGATTTGTACGAGATATGATTTGTTGTTTACACATGAACTGTGACTATTTTTTACAAAAATAAAAATTTTCTAGCTTTCATTTTTTTTGTAAAATAGCGTGTCACAGCAAAAATTTTCATAAAACGAGTTAGTACAAGAAACGACAATCAAGTAACTTACACACTGAAGAACAGTGTCATAGGCTACGTATATTATTAAAAATATCAAAACTTTGCATGAACTTCCTCCTTTAGAAAGGTCCTAATACTGTGATTTTTAGCTCGGACGGACCCAGGTTTCGAAAGTGAACCAGTTGCCCCCGAATACCCATTCACGGTAGTAGTATTGTTGCGCGGGAAAGGCCCTTTGTCGTCGATAATGTGGGCTGCACCTGAGACCTGTTACGAACAATACCCACTGTGTACCAGACCCAACACGTTTCCGGCAGTCACCTGCTGCTGCAACAAGTTATGAGCTCACAAAACTTGCGCCATATGGGACGCTTTATCAAGTGCAACTCTTAAATTGCAGTTATCCGCGATCTAACGGATAAATGCAGACAGCTATCCTGTCATCAAGGGGGCAGCTGGAAAAGCTCAGCTCCAGACGCAAGACACTACATCATTCATGTTCTCGGCTTCTGGCATTGGCCAGTTGTGTGTGAGCAAGTCTCTAGGGTCTTATGTAACCAATAATAAAAGTTCATCTCTGGTTCACCCGCTCTTCTAGCACAATATATCACATGAGTCTGTATGCAAGTGCCAAAAAAACAATTGATTGTACTATATACTACTAATGGCTGATGTCATCACTCGGGCTTCAGCGGGGCAACCTCCAACTTTTATGACAATTGCATATGTTGAGAGGTCGAGCACGACGCAGCTCGGCTACTGGAAAATTATTAATTCCATCCGTACTATTGCTGCTGATGGCAGCCCCGCAGTCACCACTTGATAAGTGGCGTGTCTGTGTTGGAAAGAAGCACTGCCTTTCCTTGATATGTGTGTCTGTCTGTGTTGTAAATTATATTTGTAAACGATTACACGTGTCTGTATAAGAACATGAACTTTTATTTTTATTGTTCTTAAAATCTCGTCGACAGCGAGGTTATTAGAGACGGTTACAGACAACTTGACACAAGGACAAGAACTAGAAAATGAGTAAGTCATGACCTACGCAATAAAAATTCCTAGCATTCACCAGACGCGATTTCGGGTAACAATAGAAAACCGAAATCAGGGTGGCTGAAGCCGGGGTCGAAACCGGGTCTTCTCGAATACGAGTCCAACGTAAAACATTAACTTATATAGAAAATGCAAAGTTATGTAGTATACTGAAAAATGACAGATAATATGACGGTTATTTTCTAATTAGTTGTTCATAAAAGAGAAGAAATTTAGACATCAGAAATTACCTCTCACCTTGAGATGGAATCGTAAGTGTAAATAATACGGACACACAACGTTTTTATTTTAGTTCATTGGGATAATCTAAGCCAACTAGTCGCACCAAAAATAATGGCTAACAAACATATTAATATAATCGTTGATCAAACATGGTACGCACATTATTGCTTATCTAGTTCCTGCAGTCATAACATCGTTGATTAAATGCAATACTTTGGTGGCTACTGCCACAAAGTTATTCTACACATTAATATGTGTTGTAATTTAAACTTATGATCCCTAGAACATGTTAACATCAGCTATGAAGTATTACGTGAGAGTTACCTCATGCGAAACATATGTGTCCAACGCTTCTTCAGTTCTGTTGTCGGTTTTGCTGGTGTTGTTACTTGTGTCACTTTCACCATCTTCTAAAAAGCTTGCGTAATGTAGGTCGCTGTTGGTGACCTCCAGAAATGTTCCATGTTTTACGATTCTTCCCTTTATACAAACGAAGACACAATTGAAATATTTATAAAATAACACTGAATTAAGTAGCTAAGTTTAATATTAGAATCTGAAATTATTAATAAAAAAAAAAAAAAACGAAACACGTATGTGATTAGTAATCACATAACGCATTTTGAAGTTTATTCGCAATGTTAAATAGGGACTTAAATTGTGGTTGGAGAGATTGTACATTACGAGAAGGTCAAGATTGGTCTTCCCTGTACAGATGTTGAATTAAGGCAAAAAAAATAGGATTCGAAGGTTCTACAGCAAAATCAATGTTCGCTTTATGACGAACAAAGTCCTAAAAGAGGTGAAGACCATGCTTTAACCATATACAGTGTATCTAGACGTCACTGTCCATAATTAAGTACGTCAGCATCTACACATTCGTACATTTTAAAAATAAGTTCATTTCACCAACGCGTGGAAAAGCAAACTCCAACAACTGTTTGAATCAACAATCAAACCAAAGAGATTCACAAGTTTTTGTCCACCCTGAAATCAAAAGCTCACTTAGTAATAATAGACCTATCACATCAGATGTGATCCACGTAAAACGACTGAGGAGAAGTGATGTAAAGTCCCACACAATTTGGCAGGTGGTTCGTTTTTGTCAGCGACACGCTCAATGAAACAACTGCCGTCTGAGGAAAATATTGGCACACTTATTTTTAGACAAAATATTTATGATTTTTTCTCTCAAATCAACCAATGCTCAACGGCGTATCGCGGATGTATTGTACAGACCGTCAACCTCAGTTGGAGGTTCTCTGTTTCCTGGTAGTCATATACAATTTCATGCCGATGTGGATGAGCGTTTTCGACCATTAGCAGTAAAGTGCGCCCTCTGTAACCATAATGCAGGGCTATGTAGTGACTTGACGTCACTGAACACCTAAAGATAGATCATGCACATGCAGTGGTGTACATGAAACTTAAACCCCGAATCAGTAATGTCGCTTTCTTCAACATTATTCCTCCATAGTGATGATGGTGTAACTGTGAATACTCTGACCTCACCACACGTTAAGGGGTTTGGACAGGTATGATGTCGAGTGAACAACTGGAATACTCAATCGTGTATAAAATATAAACTACTCTCATAATTCGATTGCATTTTTTGCCGAATAAATATTCTATTAGCGAACGTTTAATTTTTTATAATTTTAGCACGATAATAACCAGGACTCTATAGTAACCGAAATACAAATATATTTGGTTTGATTTTTAAATAATTTTAACATACCGTAAAGCACTAACGTAGAGGTTTTCGGAGAGTAATATTATTTAAAATTAAAGGTGAATATTTTTTAATTATGTTATTATAGAGTCCTGGATATTATCGTACTAAAAATCGTAAAATTTACCGTTTTCTATTTTTATGGATTTTGTGGTTTCAATCCCTTATTTTTCTAAATACCGTTTTTAATTTTTTACTCGAAAGCAAAACATACTACCGCCCAGAGCTATGTAAATAAACGTCCGCTAATATAATATCTACTCGGCGAAATAATCCCATCGAATTATGATGAGTAGTTTAGATTTAACGATAATTGAGCATTCCAGCCGTTAGCTCGACATTTTACCTTTCCATACCCCTTAACACGCGAGAATCACTCTGAGAAGTGGAGCTTAACTCGTCTGTAAACAATACTTAGTAAGGTAAGCCCCACAGTACCGGATTATTGCTTGATGTTCTCTGTACTATGACAACTAAGAAATTAAGACATGCGTGCAACACACATACCTCATTGGCCTCTATTCACAGAAGCCTTGGGACATAAATGTTGACCACCTGGAAATTTCTTTCATGTGGTCCCTCTCACATTTGTGTATATATCGTCTCACAATTAGGGTAGAATTCCATTTTTCCTTTGGCCTTGCCCTCCTTGAGTGTTGACTACTAAAGGACCTAATGACATTCACGCATTCTTTATGACGCAGTGTTAGTAATTTAGGGTTATTTGGACGATTTCTGTTAAATTAGCGGCTTATACGTCAAGAAAACACACACTAACATCTAAGTTTCGTTTCGCCGATTGCGACATTATACCTTCTACGCCTGTAATCATGTTTACAGTTCGCAGCTGACACACATATATTCTGTACAGACAACTCAGGAGAATACAAATTTTCTGTTTCTTTGAACAGTTACAAAAGTTGTAGTAGGTATGTACACATAATAACGTTTGTACAAGACTGAAAATTTAACATACACCTCCAAGACGAAGATTATGCACGCCTAAATAAGCTATCATGTACAGGTGAGAAGAACTCAGTTATGAACAAGTTCTTCGATATGTTACAACGCGGTTTACTTTTGGGCCTTCATAGACATACCAAGAATTGTTTCTGCACTTATGTCTTCTGTTAATCAGAAGTCATATCACCTTTATTGAAGGCTGCGGACATATATTTTTCCACTCGCCTATTTCTACACCCGAGGTGCTAAATAACGATCCTAGTCTGAATGTTCTGCTCGAGGGAAACTAGTCGGACACTGTCAATAATAGGTTGGTTTTCTCGGGGTGTTGCAGTTGCGCTCGCCATTGCAATTTTTACAATAATGAAGGACCCCAAGATAAGATGTTTGGGGTAAAACAGAAAAACTGCAAATGGTACTGGTAGAGTGGCTACTGTTGTTGGATTTTTTAAAGTTACGTGTTTTGACAATGAAATTGCATTCGTTAGCCATTTTTGAGAATTTTATAAGTTCGCGCCCGCTTCAAGAACGGCAGCTACAGAACGTATGGCTTATGTCACATAATAATGAAATGAAGAGAGAATGAAAAGAAAAGCTTTAACTGTCTGAGTATGCATCTTCACTATAATGTGTTTGATCATAAGTAATTCGTTGGCCCGCGTTATCTTGAGATACTTATATTAGTGAATAATATTGCTTGTAGCGAATCCATGATTTGTGATGAAACTGTTAATTTTTGTGACAAAATTGTTACATAAATACTTTGAAACATCCGTAGGAATATACATTTAATCTGATTTCGTATACCTCAAGCCGTTACTGGTAACTAGCTTCTCATTTAACAGTAACAAAATAGAATATTGTTTTTCAAACTTTCCTTTATGTAGTTGTAAAAATGCACCTAGGCGTATTATTTAAACAAATGTACTTCAAACAATTAAAAAAAAAAACACATCAAACAGCATAAATGTGTTAAAAATTATTTGAATGGACGAGATGAGAAGGTAAAGATTCCACTTCGGTCAACTTTCGGGAAAATGAAAAAAAACTGCTTTGCTACTTAACTACACATTGAATGGGAAAACTGACAATTATACATTGGTTTGTTATAATATAAGCAAATTGAAAATTAACTGAAAAACGAAATACCTTTTATGTACAAGAAGGAATTTGCATTCAAAGTTGAAAAAATATATTCCTTTTTAATACCTATGAGTTGAGGGTACTCTGAAGTTCGATAAAACTATAATTTATAGACTTGTTTTTATAATACAAGTGCATTTAATTACGAAAATAGTATGTTCTATGTCGTCATACCTACACTATAATAATCAAACATTTAAAACGTAACTGTTGTACGTTCACAATGTAATAGCCTAAATTAACAAAATGAATAATACTGTAGCGATTCTAGTGGCGAATTGCCAATCATGCCATAACGCTGAGGTTAAGAAGGGAATGATCACCTTTCACAACTTTTTTTTATTTCAGTCGATGAAGTAGAAACAAGAAATTTTCGCGAAAATATTTTGCACCACTTGCAGTCAGAGCCTTGTGCACACACCTGCAGCTGTATTTTATGATAACTAGAGCCATGATTTTATGGCGAAAAGATTTTTGCAACATTTGGTTTCGATGCGTCATGTGCACACCTGCAGCTCTGCTACATCGTCTGTGGTTGGATGATTTTACTCTCACTGGCCTTGGCAAATAATAGACGTACAGGCTCACAATAATCTTATTCTGATTGGTGCAGTAAAATGAGAAACGTGTCTGAACATAGACACGCTGCCAATAACCTTGAAACAGAACTGCCGATGTGCACGTGAGACACTGAAACCAAGTGGGGCAAAAATTTTTCGCGACAAAATCGTGGCCCTAATGATAACTGGCAGTGTGACTTTGTGCAGAGACGTCTTTCATTTGAGTGTGCCAATTAGAGCAGTGTCACTGCGTTCCCACACGACTGTCATTTGTGAGTGAAACTCCAAGACGCTGGGAGTTAAAACAGCCAATCACTGACCATCAAGCAGAACTGCAGGTGCACACATAAGACATTGAAACAAAGTGGTGCAAAAATCTTTTCGCGGAAACTTCCTGTCTCTACATATAAAGTACAATTTGGCTAACTCAGTTTATTTTCTGTAAAATGTGGGATGTTTTCCTTTTTCACCTCATCCATTCAGTTGAGCCCTATACAGGATGTTACAAAAAGGTACAGCCAAACTTTCAGGAAACATTCCACGCACACAAAGAAAGAAAATATGTGATGTGGACATATGTCCGGAAACGCTTAGTTACCATGGTAGAGCTCAAGTCCTTACATCTCGTTAAATGTCATCGTGAAAAACATTTCGTACAGACACTGTTCCAATTACCCAATAGAATGTTTCGTTAGAATGTACGTTACTTCCTAGGATCACCGCCAGGTGGGCGACGTGACGGAAGGTAATCGTGACTGCATTGCGTCTCTTCAACTCACAGTCCAGAATACCTTCTAACAGTTAGGTTTTTTTAATCACTAGATGGTAACAAACTCAAAATGCGTAATTTAAATATTTACATTTTTATAGCGAAACATTGACAAAATAAGAAGACTCTGGTATTTGTTTTCGTGTGTTTGTTTAAAAATTTGAGATTCTCGCCATTTTTATTTATTTAGTTAGTACATGTTTGAAAAAAAAATTGTAATATATTGCGTTATGTATCTAAACGTTTTATGCAATACAGCACCATCGAACCTAATATATGAAATAGTCCTGATTTAATTTTGGCCCATATATTTTCATATATAATTAGAGTGCTACATATCTCTTTACATTGTTACAGTCATGTAAACAGCAAAATATGAGATGTCAAAGTAAGTGCAGTGGCCCATCGAACTCCATAACAAACGTGGCTTTTAAAACAACTCTAAAAATTAGTTACTGAGGAAGAAAATAAATTAACTATATAGTGGAATCTTCTCCCTTAAGTGATATGAAATACTTACATTACTAATAACAATAATGTGGTCAGCGTTGTGTAGGTACTGTATCTGATGGGTTACGAGTAAGCGAGTCTTTTCTCTTAACAACCCCATGATACAGTCGTCGAATAGCTGCTGACCAACTCGTGCGTCTACAGCTGACAAGGGGTCGTCCAATAGGTACACATCCGCTTCAGTGTACACTGTTCTGTGATCAAATAAATACGGCATGCATTTATTAATTTAATTATGATATGTCATACACTAAAGGTTCAAACACTACTTTGAATGCATTTATCATAGTTACGTGACTATTTTTTGTTTCAAATAAATACCATTTCTCTCAACATTCCGCATTCCACCATGCAATATAACAAATTAAAGCAGCTAGTATGTATTCAAAGCTGATAATTATGGTGTAGATATAATTATCTAAATATATACACGAATACATACTTTGATTTACCGCAGGTCTTTAATAATAAAAAAATTATGCTTTGCGTAGCAGGCAGAGAGCTCATTAAGAGTGAATGTTGCCGAGTTGCAGAAAACCCTACAATAAAATAAAAAGCAAAAACAAAAGCCAGTATTAAATATTTTCCAACAAACTTATATCATATATATATATATATATATATATATATATATATATATATATATATATATATATATAAAAAATTCCGGAGAAGAATATAGTCCTATTCAGACAGAATAATACAACACAAATAGAACAAAGTACAACACAAATTAATTCCGGAAGGAAATATACTTGTTGTATTCAGAAAGAAAACACAAAAATAACCATAAAACAACAACATAAGTTGCCAGAAAAACTACCACAAAAAGTACGAGGACAACGATGACAGCACAAATGATAAGAAGACTCGAATGGATGTGAGTACAGACGACACGCCAAAGAAAACAGATTAAAAGTACCAGGCTTCTTTCAACGACAACAGAAGCTACGATGCGTTACGTTTTTAGTGTTCTTCGTGGACATATTCCACATTTACAAGGGACTTGAAAAAAAAAACAGTTCAGAGCTTTCAGTTTTCTGCAATTGGTTTTAACTAAGTCATATTTTTTTTATTGTGAAAGATGACCGAAAAGATGTTTGTAGTCCATACTTATTACAAAATCGCCTTTTTTTCTCAAAGAGGCCATGCACACATGGGGTATCCAATGTTCATGTTAGTTTTTCAATTGATTCATGTAAACAGAACTGCTATATTGCCAGTTTTTGTACTTTTTATGTAAGTGGACATGCCAGTGAATGTATTGTCCGTAATGAGTAGGCTTTCTATGTACTTTAGTAGCAATTTCGGTGTTTTTCTTGGACATCAAAACATCAAGATAACTTATTCCGATTGTTTTAATTCTCATATGTAAACTGTATTGATGGTCTTAAGAAAGTTAAGAATGTTACGGAAATCAGCAAATTCGATCAGTTTTTCAGGTCCATGTTTCCAAACGGGAAACGAGTCATCAACATATCGTGGCCAGACTTTAAGTTGGTGTTTGTTTTGTTCAGTGCTTCATTCTCGAAGTTCTCCATGAAAATGTTGGCAATTAAGGGTGAGAGTGAAGAGTTCATTGTCATACTTGTAAAATTTATGAATGGAAATAAGTCGTGTTAACACATGAAATCAGTTATGGATGCAACCCTGATGTTTCCTTCAGAGTACTGCCATTTTCTAGTCTAGTTTCTATGACCATGAGGGTTTCGGGTACAGAAACATTGATGAAAATGCTTTGTACATCAAAGCTCAGAAATTTGTCTTGTGGTGTTATTTCACATGTCCGAGCTATGGAAATGAATTTCGAGAGTGTTTAACAAAGGATGCTGTGGGACTCACATGTGGTTCAATTAAATTTGTGGAATTTAGAGAGTTGTTGACATGGAAAACTGCAAGAGCCGATGATAGGTCGCAAAGACATGTTCCGTTTATGAATTTTAAAGAGATCATTAGTGAAGCGGTTTGCTACTGTGTGGTTTAAATGTTCTTCTCGTACTGTCTGAGATGTGGTCTTTGTAGTTGTTCAATGTTTGGTAAGCACAATGCGCTCATTGCTTGCAGTAGGATATTTATTTAGAATTGTTTTTTTTTTTTTTTTCGGACGTGAAAAGTTCCGTTATTTCATTGTCATGTTTTTTTTTTTTTTCTGTCTAGGACGACTGTTCACGACCTATTATCTGCGGGAAGACTAACAATGTCTGAAAATCCTTTAAGAATTTTGATGGTCTTCAGTTCGTCAGAGGAAATATTGGGACTTGGTGGCCTGGATAAGGAAATCGCATGTCGCACAAACCCACAAAAATCCATCTTGGCTGGCTGCGAATAAGTTTTTTACGACATTCTCCACCAATGAAACTATAGCCAAGACCGGAACCCGATGTGGTACAATGCTGAAATATAGCCCTTTTGTAAAACTGATTTTTCGCTGTCTTACATAGTTTTTCTTGATGTAATAATGACATAGTACATAGAAAATTTGCTAGTTTCTCTATTTCTTTGCACCTTAAGCGAATTCTCCCTTGCCAAATTTTAGATCGAGATATACTTATATTCTATTGAAGTCTTCGGGACTGAGTGCAGACTGAATTTTCAGGTAAATTTATGAAATTTCGTTACTTATCTGTCATATTTGGCAGTGGTTGGATGCTATCCTTTCATTCACAAGATCTTTGCTGGCTTTGAGTGCTACTTTTTTTAGCCTGTTTGCTGTTGCCAGGGCGTTCGTTATTTAGAGCTTCTGGACTGATTCCACCACAGAGGCAATTACGTATTAAGAACAATAAAATAACCAAATAAGGGGTACGAAAAGTGGCCACACAAATGGACGAAAACAACGAAGGCAACGCAACTGACAAGAGACAAATATATGTGAACACAGATGACGCACCAAAGAGGAAACAGACGAAAAGAAGCCGGCTTCCTTCGACAACAGATTTAATGTTTCGGGAAATGAGATATGTTCCCGTCTTCAGGCACATCTACAAACTGAGAAACTCCAGCAAACTGACTATGATCGAAAAACAAGGGACTTACGCAGGAAACATGCCTCACTACGGCAAAACCCCTGGTTTTCTGGAACGATATTCATCAGCGTATGTCCTCGATTATGCTCTAAATCCTTCATTCCCATTACAAGAATTTATCAAACACAAAATAGGGTTTTATGTAGGCTACACTAATATTAGACATCAATGCATATTTTTGTAACGAATTTCTTAGTACGCAAGATTATATATAGAATTACTTATTTTTTGTTTATCTCTTTTTAAAATTTTTTTAGATAAACAACCTTATAAAAGTACATTTTCGTCGCGAAGTAAATGTTGTGGTGTAGGCTACTTTTCCAGGCCACCATACTTTTTACTTTAAAGTGTAACATGTACACCACTCTCATTTAAATAATAACAATAAATTAATTAAAAATAAATACGTTGTCACAGTACACATACCTTGCTAGGTTAATTCTCGCCTTCTGCCCGCCAGACAGCAAGCAGCCCTTCTCTCCAATTATAGACGCATCACCGTGGACAAACTGCTGGAAGTCTGGCAACAGTGCGCATGCGCGGACCACAGTTTCATAACGTTCTTTGTTGTACGGTTTGCCAAATACTATGTTCTGCTTGATGGTCGCTGGGAACATCCATGGTTCCTGGCAGGCGAATGACAACTTTCCGTGTCTCCTACAGCACCCTGAAGACAGCGGCAGCTCTCCTAGTATGGCGTGTAGCAACGAGCTCTGTGACAGTAAAAAATTCTTCTTGTTTTATCTTACCTCCCTGATTTGCTACGTACGTATAATTTTTGATCCCAAATATTTTGTACCACCATCAACTTATTGCGTTATAGACCTATTTCTTCTAAAAGCATATATATATTTCAGTGGCATATATGGGTTTTAGTCAAATCGCATGTCAATATTCTGTGGAAACAATCATCACATTCATAGGTCCTAAATCGCACCGTTTCTGCACTTACAGTTCGCAAGAATCTGATGTGCGTACGACCTATATTCACACATGTCTATAAATGTTCACAGTTATTTTTACTGAAATATGGGTTAGTGACATAACGGTGTATTGTGCAATGTACAGGCACAGAATATTTAGGCATACAGAAGTGAAACAGCCAGTGGAACGGCGAACTAAGTCAAACACGCCAGCAAAATGGCTTCCCTGGCCAATAACATGGCGAAAACACCTACCGCCAATCAGCGTGGTAGCTGCCCTGCTAGCCGGCAGCCAGGCCAATAGGAAACCTGTAGTAACATGCAGGAGCCAAACATACACGGGGCTGGTATCAACAACCACGGGCAGCCAATAAGCGGAGAAGTTTGCCCGTATTACCATTTAGTCCGTGGTACAGGACTGCTGTAATGACATCCTACAGCAGCATGATCCAACCGCGCTATGAAATGTACATCATGTATACTATGGTTAGAGACACTGGTAAATCACGGGAAAAGTTGATTGTTTGCTAGGCTCCAACATGCTATGTATAACACTGAAGGTTTTGCACCTATATTGGCTATCGTTGATATGAACCGCTGTGTCCCTCTTCAACATACCCAATTAGAACTGTACAGTTTTAACACAGAACGTGTGTGATTTACCAGAAAATTATTCACACGTATCACGATTGAGATACTACAGTTTATTGGTGGCTATGTTAAATATTTTCGCGATTTTCCAGTGTCCCTAACTATAGTCCATTTCATATAAGTTTGGATAAATCTGACAGCAACTTATGGGCAATAATTTGTAATATTTTGTTATTTGTGACACTACACAAGACAAACTTTGCATTACAAATACTAAAACGGACATCTCAGGTTCAATTTAGAGCTAAAAATGTCTTGCGGCGTGCAACAAATCACAAAATACTGAAAATTATTGCCTATAAGTTGCTGTCAAATTTATCCAAACTTATATGAAATGGAGTATAACTATAGCGCAGAAACGGCGTGTTTACTTACCTACGTTCCTTCGTTCATATAGCAACTTTTGTTTCTGTGATTTGAGAATTGTTTCCCGAAAACATTGACTTGCAATTTGACAACATGTGTGTATTTTATATATATATACACACACACGCATGCGCGCGCACACACTAGCACACAAACATATTACTTATAAAAGTACACATATTTCAATGACTTACTTCCTCGACATTGTTAAATATTGTCATAACATCTATGCCATTATAAGCAGTATTAATCCCATAAAGTCACATCTGTCCTACTGTACATGGTGTATGTTGCACGATCAACATCCTCAACTCTGGCAATAATGTTCCTGCGTCTGACAAGGTTGAATCAATTTGTTTAAGTCACATAACGATGTAATATATGCAGTAATTAAAGTTTACCTTCCCTGAGCCAACAGGTCCTATAAGAGCTGTCAGCATCCCCTGTTTTACTTGGATATTAACGCCGCATAACGTATGTTCAGTGTGCGTCTTATCCCACGTAGCGCTTACGTTCTCCATTGTAATAGCATTCGTAGTGACGTCATCACTTTCTGGGCTCTTACTATGTTCCAAATATTTTACGTCCAGTTCTTCCAAGAGCAAGAATTTCTGTAACAGTACAAAATTTCCATTCAAAAAACACAATTAAGATGTATCGTTTAAATTGTTGAAGCTCTAAAATTAGGTAAAATTGTCATCGTCAATACCCAGTGTATTTCACTTGACAAGCAGCATACAATACAGCAGAATCTTATACTTCGCTCTCAACTCTGCTTTATTCGGGCGAATCTTTTCATTATTACACTGTTAGAATGTTTCATTTAATTTAAACTAAAAAAAAAAAGTTGCAGTTTAATTCGAGGTAAAGCTTTATAATTAAAAAAAACTTTTAACTGAAAGTATTACTTCAAATGTTTTAATGACAATTTAATATTATGTCCAGCAAATAGCATACATTTTGAAACTAAAACATTATTTCAAGACAATTACATGTACGGAATGAGTCAGGACGGAGAGTGTTAATTTCGTGTGGTGATATCTGACAAACAATCCATGTCGAAAATGTATTTTCAATTTGTCCATAAAGTGAAAATTCTGGGAGTAAAGCTACCCTGAAAATTAACTTTAAAATTATATTTTTATTAATATTTTAAAAAATACGTATTAGTAAATAACCAATATTGTAGAGTGTCTTATAAATTACTTTACTTCATTTTCAGTCATTTAGTTTGGTAATACCATGGGCCCGTCATTGTTCAAATAGGGCGCGACACTTTTCTTATGCTTCTAATTTCGAAAGACTTCACTGTATTTCACGTTCTACTGCAGAATATTAAACAGACACGGAATATTAATAAAAAAGGGTCGTCTTGTTGAAAATTGGTACAGTTAACTGTTTTCGAGAAAATCGTATGTAAAATTCATAAATTTTTTGTAGCGCCTGAAACATATGCAGGCATTGCGACGTCTTTGCAAGGCTTGTAACAGAATTTATAGGAGTGTCGCAATAATATTGTTGCGAGGACTTTATCATCTAAGCTTTACGGAGGGTGTAAAAGTAGGTGCATAGTACTGTAGAGCAGTTACACTCTGTGGACAAGGAAACTCCACTATTAAAATAAAAGCCACAAAACTTGGTAATTTTAATCAAGTTCTACAAACTCTTACATCCAGGTAATCCCACTGTTATTAGTGACAATATAGTTATTCTCTGTCTACATACTAATTGACACGTTTTCTAATGTCACTAACAATACTTTTTTACATCTCTGTATGGGTTACCTGCTTTGTGTAGTAGTTAGGGCACACTCATTCGTCTAAAGTGATTCATGTTCAGTTACCAGAGGGGTTAACTGGATGTACGATTTTGTTGAACTTATTGCCATAAACTTGTGGATTTTACTTTATTAATAGTGTATTTTCCTTGTCCATAGAGTGAAACTGCTCTACAGTACTATACGCCTACTTTTACGCAATTCGTGTAATATATCTTAGATGATAAATCCATGGCAACAAGAATATTGGAACACGCCTATTAGTTTCGTAACACGCCTCGCAATGAAGTCGCAATGCCTGTGTATATTTCAGGCTTTACAAAAAAAAAAAAAACATTATTTTGCATACGATTATCTCGAAAACTGCTAACTGTAGCAATTTTCGACAAGACGACATTTTTTATTAATATTCCGCGCCTGTTTAATATACCGTAGTAGAACATGTGTTACAGTGAAGTATTCCGAAGTTATAAGCAGAAGAAAAATGTGTCGTGCCCCATATGAACAATGATGGGCACATGCCATTATCAAAAAAATACTGAGAATGAAAGTCAATTATAAGGCACTGTACAAAGTTTTGTTATTAATTAATAAGTATCTTTTTAAATTTTAATTAAAATGTGATTTGGAAGACTATTTTCCGGGTAGCACTATTCCCACAACTTACAGTTTAGGGACAAATTGAAAACACATTTTCGACATGGTTTTATGTGAGCTATCATCACAAAAATTAACACATTCCGTCCTGACTCGCCCTGTATATAGATTATTACTGGACTATTTTAATGGCTACATACATAATATTACCACAACTATGGATGTGAAACAAAAAAAAAAAAAAATTCGACAGTCAAATTTTCAATGCTTCATAGCTAAATAGAAATTCTCTTTACCACATGAAAATTTGGTTGTGGCAAATAAAGTGTTTCCAGAGTGTACGTGACTATTAGGTAACATTCAATCGCGAAAATACTACAGTTTATAACTGGTCATAAATAATTTTTTTTATTGAGGTAGATGTTTAGGGGTACAATACTTGCACAGTACAGATTCATTCACACGAAATTATATAGAAAATAAAAGTTATAATACATAAATTTGTGATGAACTCCGACCTATAGAAGTGTCTTTTATTCATTGATTGTATTATAAATTCACGTAAATGTACTGCTAGCTGACTGACAAGAAAGATTAGTTTGCAACGATAGCAAGTTTCATGCATTCAATAAGTAGCGTGGAAAACATCTTAATCTTGTAAAATCCGGGTAAAATATTTTGTATCAAGTCAGAAACAGCTAACATTGCCCCAGTAGCTAAAACTAAATTTAAATTCTAAAAAATTGAGGCTGTGTTTTGGTGAGCCTGAAAGCAAAACAAATGAGGTGTTGACGTTTTGAATTCGCAAAGTGAGGACATGATTTTCTTTCTTTTATAAACACAGCAATTGAATGTGACATCAAAGCTCGATTTAACTTTCAATAATTCTTGTCAACATGAGAACCCCTGAAAACACTCATTTAATATTGTTACAGCCTATAATATACTTACAGATACAGGAGCCAATTTTTGTCTCCTGGTTCAAGAGTAAATATATAGAAGGGAATCGTCTATAACTACGCTGCTTTTTACCACGTTCGATATTTAAAGCGACCACTAAAGTGATTTGTAGTCTTTTCTATTGCATTTTACAAGCACAAGACAAAATGTTACTTACCTCCATCCGTTTTACTGACGCATATGCGTCCAGTCCCTCAGTAATGCAGCGTGTAAACCATCCCATATACATCCCCATCGACTGTGATATAACGGCAAAGACGAACACCTGTAAAATACAAATATTATTTAAAACATTGAAATTTCAGTAATATCCTCAAAAATATTAAACATATCAAGTGCACTGATGTTTATATTAAGATAAAGCTAAAAATGTGGCAAATAAATTACTTAATTGAGCAAACAATAACTGAAGGGTTACGGGTTGTTTAATTCGTGTTATAAGGTTGCTGTTTTCAGTTTACTTTTTTACTGTGTAAACATGAAACAACTTTCTGGCGAGATCATTTTTCATCCGCAATCGTAAAGAATTTAAAGGAATATTTTTATATTTAAAATGCTTTTTGAACGGTCATTGCCATTGTTTATTGTAATCTAGAGTTTCTCATTAAATTGAATTAAAAGCAAAAACGATAACAAAAGTAAACACAATAAGAGTATAACTAATCCTAACTGCAATAATAGCTCTACAAAGTAATCTAAGTTTTTATTAGAATACTCTAACAACTACGTATAAATGCTTTTTACCGCAGTGTCCACATTTGAACGAAGTTGGGTAAGGGCGCTGATGCGCATGAAATTTATGTACGACTAGAAGAGCTGTGTGGTGTTTGGTCTTAAATACGAGGCAACCCAAGAAGAATTTGAGTTTAGTGAAATCATTGAGGTGCATCCCGTAGACAGAGTGCCTATCGTAAATTTTTATTATTATGTTAAAATGAGGATAATGTAGTTGATCAACGTATCGGACAGCACTAACAGGGCACAGTCAAATAATGAAAGTACGCCACGTTCTTCATCTGTAAATAAAAGTGAACTAAGGCTGCCAACTATTCGACCTCACAGTTTTGGAAGCGAAATAACCCGTTTTCGCCACTTTCATGACACCGTAAACAGCTTTATAGGTGACAATGACAGTCTTGACAACATTCACAAATTTCACTATGTGTTAAGTTCAATTTCTTCGGATGCGCAAAGTTGATTGAAAACCTGACAGTCATTGAGTGATAATTTTCAAGTTGCTTGGAAATTGGTCTACCACAAATAAACTAATCCATGTTTAATTACTGCTGCACACCTGTCAATTACTTATGCTGCCATATGTACATAAGCAATCAACTGATGAGCCTCAACTTCTGATTTCTTACGTACTGAGCAATTTAAAAGCCATACATACCAAAACGAGAAGACCATTAATCTTAAATACCAGTTATGCTGAACAATACAGGCAAATATAATGGTAAGCAACAACCAGTGCAAGTTGTGAAGGCAGCTACATGCGGTACACAAATACGGGGACTTAGTAAGGGCAGTATCCCTCAAAGAAAGAGCAGAATTTGTAAAACTCAACAATCTCTTGAATTAACTGTTTGCCACGTGGTCATTGCATTGCATCAGGCAGTGTAGGTCATGGTATATGTCGCATCTGTTTGGACACATTACTTCGCCAGTATACACAAGGAGACAATGCACCACACTCTGTAATGATAATGATGAATGCCAGTCATCACAATGTAATCAGGATCTTACAGTGACAAACAACACGGCTACTTGGTAACACAGAACAATCATCATCATCCCATTATTGATCACTCAAAACAAAACCACAAATACAAATATCGCTGGCTATTACATTGGTTAAGATACGAGACAGCACTGGTCCACTTAAAATGTGTTGGACTCTTCTAGACTCTGGTTTTCAGTCTAATATCATCGCAGAATAATGTGTTCGACGTCTAGGACTAAAAAAAAAAAAAAAATGGCGAAACCCAATTCCGATACAGGATATGAATGAGGCAATCACAGTAACCAATTAGAATGTAATGACCAAGGTATACTTCGTAGTGATGAATGCGTAATTTTGGCTAAGAATCATGTGACCTACTTGGGAGATATCTAGTCTGCCACCACTGGAATATTCCAACTTACATTCAGTTGGTAGACATAACATTTAATCAACCAGGAAGCATTTATTTACTTCTAGGAGCAGATATATTTCTTGAAATTCTGGTGACCACCCGATTCTGCAGAACACCAAATTTTTATGATAACACGCAGATTCTGCGAGTTCCAGATTTACATGAACCTACTGCAACATTCAATAGATGCCTTCTTTGTAAGGAATCTTTAGATCAGCCCAAGATATTTTAGGAAGTTGAAAAATGTCCTGACTTTCCTCACACAAGAGGAAATCAAATGCGTGAGACATTTCAATCAAGTACATTCAAGAGGTTCATCAGGAATATTTTATCGGTCAGTTGCCACTTCGACAAGCACTCACACAAACTGGAGATTCTCACCAAATGGCAGTCATAAGGTTTCATGAGCTGGAAAGATGGCTAAGTAGACAACTAGCACTGAAATGAATGTTCTCAGATTTCATGTGTGAGTATGAAGCACTGATACACATGCAAGATGTAGATGTAAACTGTCTTCCAGAATACTCTTACTACCTGCATCATCATTCAGTTTCGCACAAATAAGCATTTTTAATAACGGACATTTTCAAAATGTATAGGTAAATAAATCTTGATTCCAGAGATTATGATGTATGTAGGACATTGTTGAGAAAGGAGTCCTACAGCCATTATAGGAGTATAATCTCACCACTATGATGTATAGTACTTACAAAGAACATGGTTTGTGGCAAAATAAGTCAGAATGTGATTAGTCTCAGCCCTCAGAAGTACATTGATCATGTCAAACTATGCACGAATTACTATTACCTGTAGATAAACTCAGAATATATATGTTTCGATCTTAGGAAAGCCTGCTAACATCTAAATCACTGGCTTCTCAGATGCCTCAGAAAAGGGTTGCTCCCTTGAAAAGGCAATCGTTAACATGGTTGAAAATGTGTGAAGCACATATTGTAGCGAAATTTTTCATGAAGAACACAAGTATAACTAAGCTTACCATCACTCAAGCATATTTATTGATAGATTCCACCATAGTTTTATCTTGGCTGGTTGCTCTCTCTGCACAATGTAAGATGTTCGTAACTATCCGAATACCATAAATTCAATACTGCACATCAAATTCCAGGTGGAGACACATTTCTTCAAGAGAGAATCCTGCAGATCTCATCTCATGTGGAGCTTGCCTATATGAGGTAGCCAAAAACTCTTTAAGGTGACATGGGACATACTAGTTTTTGAATTCAGCTACATCATGACCAAGCAGCACACTACGAACCATGCATGACGTGCCAGAAGAATGCTAGCCCACAGTAAGTCTAATCACAGCTGCCTATTAAAACATTATCAAACATTCTCTAAACTCACCAGACTCCAGAGGGTTTGCGCATAACTGCATGTAACCACTGATGTACCGTAACAGTGTGCACTTAGTTTAGAGTGCACGCACGAAACTATAACGTTTCCTTCGGTTACCCGCACACTGATACGTACACCACACGAGATGTATAAATATAGCAGGAAGCAAACATTAACATTTTAAAAACAAACAACATATCTGAATAAGATGAAACAATTAGAAGACCAGTTGAAATAATATAAATCGAGATGCATAAAAGACGCGCTGATTGTTTTCACAAGGAGAAACTGTTTGCAAGTCGAGCTAGGAAGGTTAAGCGATAAGTAGAGGTACGTAAATTTCGCAGATACATTCCAGGTCAGGTTGAACGCCAATTATGTATACTTTATTGTCATGTCTGTGACCTGCTGGCGGCTGTTACGAAACGGGTTTGACTACTGAAAGCCAGTAGTAAATAAGGAAATAATGTGAAGTGCTATCGCTTGCTACCTGCTTGTACGGTTTAAGCCAATAGATAATCGATTGTGGCCAGTGGGTGTATTTAATTGACAAGTATAGGCTGCTGCCAGATGAATCCGCGAAATGACGTACCTCTAGCGATAAGAAAGGAAGCAATGACGCGCCTTGGGTAAATTTTTCTTTAAACGTATTGAATGAAGTTTTCAGTTAAATCCACATATTTTGTGAATCGTGTGGAGGCCGGAAAATAATTGTAATTTAATAAGTCATTCTGCATTATGTCACAGTCGTTTTAGAGGTATGATAAGGTTCAAATTACTGCATAATTAATGGAGACCAGAAAAATTCGCGTTTTCTTCTGGCCCCTAGCTAGAATCCCAACCACTGTAATATCGTGCCATTTTCTCAATTGGCCCGTGACTTATTTAACACTTCTTGGAAGTCGCTTAGCCAATAGCACAGAAGCAATTAAAAGCAGGCCCGTATCACTGCATCATCGAGCAGCCAGTGAGCATATGTCTGCTTGAATACAAATCTGTTCTTGGATACTAGCCTACAGGTCAGTGAAACCTCGAATTTTTCCGGCATCTAATAATTAGAGGCCACTCACAAATTAAGTATGACAAAATTGTAGCTCTAAACAGTCAGTGCAGAAATCCCAGGAGACTGGTGAAATGCAATCGCTAGTTCCAGAGCCAAATCTAGCCAGTTTCAAGCTACGAGTCCCAAACAGACATGTCCAAAGCTTGGAGAAAAGCTTGCCACTACAGCAGAAAACTGGACATTAAATTCACCCAATCGAATATATAACTTAAAGCAGATGAAACACTCGAGCAGTTCTATTCCGTGAAACAAACAACGATGTTTTCAGGTCAACCCAATTTTTTTAGAGGCTAAAGAAAACTAGACTGGTAGGCCTAGTAAATTGGAACACATCACAACCAGGACAAAAAAAAACCTCATTATCTCCCGGAAGTTGAGCTATAGCACGCTTGTCATGAACGCATCCCTAATCCAAAGAAAATATTAAGGGTTTGCATTCACTGAAGATATTTTGTAGACTCGAGGCCCAGGACTACATATTTCGATTTTTTTTCCTGCGCTTAGCCTTATTAATGACACCGTACAAAAAAGAGACCGTACCTACTATATATTATAATTTAACATCTTATATTAGTGTGAAAAAAGTGTAACTGCGGTATATGTTTTTTTAGGCGCAAAACCGGCCATTCAGTCACTAAAATAAATTGTGCCATAGGGACAATATGATTTTCTGTGATGTAATTAACTAATATAAAGGAAATTAACATTTTGTAACTGCCCCTTTTTTATATAGAGCGTTACACGGGATTTCGAGCACTGAGCTGGACAGTGCAGACACCTGATTATGTCGTCTCTAGGCCCGTGATGGTAGAGGGCCTGAATGTGGATATGTCGGGTGTCGCAATTAACAAGATCATTATACGTTACGGTGCGCGTCTCACCCATTTATTTACATGCTAATGTCCCACACTATATACAGCAAGGGTGACGTCACTGTGGGTCACTCACGCGCAAGTCTTGACTCACGCGTGCTCGCCGGCAGACCATGCTTAGGTCTCTAGCCTACATGCGTCTCTAATACTCGTGCTCTCGTTACTGCGCGCCTACGTCTATACACGCGGACGTCTTACCACACTTGCCACGTCTGACTGCTCGGACTGCTAACTATCAACTGACATAACAGCACGTCTTACTGCGCGGGCGTCTGACTGAACACTCTTACAACACGTCATGCCTCGCGGACTGCTAACTCCGAACTGCCTCGCGGTCTCGGCGCTGCGTGGGCGGGCGACGAGCACGCGGCTGACGCCTGAGTTGTCGCCTGACAACAACTAGTCAATGGCGAGAGGCGAGCTACTGGGTGTAGCGAACTAAACTATACACTGGGTGTCCGCAAGTACTTACAATCCCTTAGAATCACCCTCCTTTTTGAAGAGTGGAGCCCACAGCGACACTCAACGTAAACACATAGATACACAACTCAAATACAAGTAAAACACAAGTGAAACAAGACTACTGTTGAGCTGCTGAACTTGGCTCACTGGCACTAGGCCACACAACTTTTACCTCAGAGGCTGTTATGCCTTTCAAGTCA
>PNEQ01055779.1:25699-68808 GCA_003012365.1 Medauroidea extradentata
TAAGAACATCAGCTACACTGGCTTCAGGCTTATTTACAATGTGCATGATCTGACTATATGGTACACTGTATTCATTTCTCTGTAAATACTCGTCAATTTCAGACAACATAGCTTTATCTATAGTTAAATTTACTGGTAACCAACCAAATACTTTTTCTGGATTGACGTTAAACTGAAATTCTGGTACATGTAAAATAGGGTAAGTGACATTCAAATACATTACATCATTGACTGTAGCAAGAGCTTTAAAACGATTAGATATCAAGTCACAGTGAGAAGAATTCTCAATCATTCCAGTACCAAATATTGTTTTCGTTATGGGAGGCAATGTCAGCTTTGTACTTCTGCACACAAAGTTAATATCTAGGGGATCAGTTACGGCAAACAACCAAGTATAATGAGCTCTGTTCAAAAATGGTTTTTGTCAATTTCACAATGTTTGAAGAACACAAATTACTCACATTCTTACCTAAAAACAAATAGGTTTCACAAGATGGCTCACTTCTATCATATAGCACGAATTCAGTTTTGCATACAGTAACACCATGTGTTCTGCAATTGTCCAAATCATTACTGTTCAACAAGCTATAGTAATTCCTATCAGAATTTAGTAACAAGAAATCGTGGGTGATAAATTCACCATGTTGAATCAAACTAGAAACAAAGACAGGGTAAGTGTGAAGCTCATATAACTCAAAATTTGTTATTTCATTTCCTAGTGGTACCTTAATTAAAAGCCTTAACGAATCATTATGAACTACTGCTTGTACTGTTGACAAACCATCATAGATATACAAATTCTCAGCTTCAACTGGTACTATCATGTGAATAGGCAATGCGACACTATCGCTTATCATTTTCAAAATATCCAGAAACATAACCGGCTTGACGAGCACACTACTCAGCTTATGGTTAATACTACTTTCAATAGCTTGACGTAAATTACTAGATTCAAAACGAGCATTGGTAAGTGCTTCACTAGCACGTAAAAGTATACCTTGCAAATCAATTTTAGAATGCATGACAAATGCATTTTTTAACAACTTCTCTACATAATGGCTGACATTTTTGTACCAACTTTCATAGTGACTAACATAATCAGTAGCAATTTTGCGAACTAACTTAGTGTTATCTACAATGCGGTTTTCCAAGTTTCTCAAAAGAATTATATTATTTGCTACATCAGAAGCTATACTTCTAGAACTCAAATCAACATTTTCAAGACGCTTATTTAACTGTTTCACATCATCAGAAGTTGCTGTACCAATCATGGCTTTAATTACTTTACCACCTATATCAAACAAACCTCGTTTCTTTCTTATTTTAACATTACGGTCTGGAAGCAAGTACGTGAAACTATCAACTTCTGTTTTGAAATTATCATATGCACTACGCAACTGAGATAAAGCAAGATTAAAATTATTATCATAAACACTAGAATCTATACTATCATGAGACTCATTCTGATGCACACTGTATACTAAATCTAACATATCACCTAGTAAACTACATTCTTGAGACAAGGCAGAAATATTAAAATTTATTACAACTAAGTACTCACTGTCTGACACAATAATATCACTTTGACGTTCAAACACTATACCTACATTGGACTGTCGCACTTGGATTGCAGATGCTAGAACAAAACAAAAATATTACACAACACTATACACTTGTTAAACATTTTCAAGGACGTCTTCGTAAGTTGTAGGGCATGGGGGGTCTCATGGGTGACGATGGTGGTTTAGGGGAGGAAATCTTCGTTACTGCTCGGCGTCGGGGTGGTGTACCCACAGGATCTGCGGCTGACTGAGTCGCAGAAGGTCGTAGCTTCTTCTTGACTGCAGGAGGAACTGGAGGTTGCTTCCGGGGTCTTCCTCTCGGACGGTCTTGGTCATCAGGTACAGAAGGCGGTTTGGCGATACCTGTGTACGGCTTGACTCGGTTCACATGAACAATGATGGAGCGGAAAGGCAATTGGAGCTTGAGGGTAACTGCAGAGCACACCTCAATAACTGGATATGGCCCTTTCCACACTTTCTGGAATTTCTTGACTTGATTCTTCTTTAACACTGGATTGCTCAGATACACTAGGTCTCCAATCTTGTACTGTCTCTTCACGGCCTTCTTGTTGTACTGCGAAGCTTGCTGTAGGAACGCAGCATGGTTGTGTTGCTTCACTGACTTCCACACATCACACAGTTTTCTTGCTAGCTCGGCAACATGGCTGTTGCTAACTGAAGGAGGTACAGTCAGGTGCTCATACGGAGTAGACATCTTCATGCCATGCACGATCTCGTAAGGACTCAACTGGGTACTGGTATGCACTTGACTGTTGTATGCAGCACACACATAAGGTAAATACACATCCCAATTATCATGACGATTACAGACATAATGACTAATCATTTTAGCAATTGTCCTGTGGACACGCTCTGTTCTTCCATTACCTTGTGGATGTCCTGGGGTAGTTCTCAGATTTTTTACTCGTAACAACTGGCATAACTGAGTCATGAGTTCTGATAAGAAGTTTGTTCCCTGGTCTGTAATGATGGAATCTGGGACACCAAATTTCAATATCCATTCAAACACGAAAGTTCTGGCTACTGTTTCAGCTGTTTCATTGGGAAGAGGCTTCATTACTAGATATCTCGAGAAATGATCAATGATGGTCAAGATATACCGATTCCCACTTGCAGTTTTAGGCATAGGACCTACAATATCTAGGCCTAACCTCTGAAAAGGTCGCTCAGTTTCAGGTAGTTCAACTAGATTAGCTCGAGTTTTTCCTTGGGTAGTACGGCGGTTACATGATATACAGGACGTTACATAATTGTCTACCATTTGTTTTCTATCTCTCCACCAGTATCTTTCAGCAACTTTACAGTTTGTAGCTTTCTTACCTCGGTGACCAGCATATACAGAATCATGACATTCTTTTAAGATCTTATCTTGTTGAGACTTCGGGACAACTAACCTTAAACCTAAACGAGTTTCTTTAAACAGAAGACCATTCTGTTCTACAAATTTTTGGTGCTGTCTAAATGCTTGGCATTCCTCATCGGCTTGTTGTTCTGCACCCATAGTTTCTTCAGCACTAACTTCTACATTGTGCACTCGCCTACTCATACTGTCTGCATTACCATGCTTTCTGCCTGGGCGATGCTGAATCTTGTAAACATACTCGCTTAACTGTAAAGACCATCTCATTAACCTACCACTAGGGTCCTTTAAACCTAACATCCACTTAAGAGCGGCATGATCAGTTACAATGGTGAACTCATTCCCTACCAAATAACAACGAAAATGTTTAACACTCCATACAACTGCTAAGAGTTCTTTCTCAGTAACTGAGTAATTAATTTCAGCTTTATTTAACTGTCTTGATGCATATGCCACAAGGGTGTTCTTCGCCATCAATAATCTGTGACAAAACACTACCGATAGCAAACTGGCTCGCATCTGTAGCCAATATGAAAGGCTTACTAAAATCTGGATAAGCAAGAACAGGAGATGATACTAACATCTTCTTAAGGGCGAGAAATGACTGCTCACACTCATGACTCCATACAAACTTAATTCCCTTTCTAAGTAAACTAGTCAGAGGTCTAGCTGTAATAGCATAGTTATTAATAAAACGATGGTAGTAGTTACATGAACCTAAGAAACTCTGAAGTTCCTTTACATTCGAGGGTATAAGATAGCACTGAACTGCTTCAACAAGTTTCGGGTCAGGCTTCACTCCTGAAGAACTTATTACATGTCCTAAGTAGCGGACTTCACTTACTGCAAAATTACACTTCTCTAATGACAATGACAAATTAGCTTTGTCCAACCCGTCAAAAACTGACTTAAAATGTTCTACATGCTGCTTCATGTCTTTACTAAAAATTATTACATCGTCGATGTACACCATACATTGGGAAGGTGTTAAGCCTCTCAGAACACTGTCCATAAGCTTCTGGAAAGTTGCAGGACCATTTATCAAACCATAAGGCAAACGTACATACTTGTACACGCCTGTAGTAGTGATGAAAGATGTTTTAGCTTGATCGTCTGGATGTACCCCTATCTGATGGTAACCACTAGTAAGATCAACAACTGAAAAAAACTTGCACTGGCCCAAATTATCTAGAAATTCTACTATGTTCGGCAGGGGGTAGATATCAGGAGTAGCGATTAAATTCAGAGCACGATAATCCACACAAAATCTAAATTTGGGTTCTCCAGTTTCTGATTTCTTCTTAACAATTACAATAGAAAAAGACCAAGGAGGGTCGCTTGGCTCTCTTGGCAAAATGAATCCTGACTTCAGCTGTTCTTCTACCATGTCATTCACTAACTGTTGATGATGAAATGGTACTCGATACGGTTTCATAGAAATAGGCTTGTGACTTCCTGTATATATACGATGCTGTACCAAAGGCTTTACTGGTAAATTCTTTCTTTCTCTAAAAATATGTTGGTACTCTTGCAACACTGACTCTAGTAACTGTTTATCTTCACCTGACAAATGACTTAACTTACTGGAAAAATCTATCTCTGATTCATGTGTACTTACTCGACCACATAACCTCATGTTTTGCAAGCATTCTGACTGCTTCGTGTTTTCTCCGACGACTGACTCGTCTGCTTCACATGAACAAGAACAGGAACAAGAGCAAGAACAAGTACAAGTAAGGACGTCTCCTTTATCCAGGAGCTCTAACACTGCTACCTGGGTACCTCGAGGAATTTCAACTTCAACACGACTCATGTTTACCATGTTTACTAGCGCTTCTACTTTTCCTTTACAAGACATAACTGTAGTAATACTCCTGGCTACGTAGCAATGCTGATTATTCATAACATCGCAGTCACGAACTGGTTCTACTAACACAGTACAGTTATCTTTCTCAAGAACATTTGGGAGAGGAACCATAATACGGACTAGTTTTCCTGTACCTGGCGGTATTTTCTCGGCAGCTAATAAATGTGTTGGGGACTGAGCAACTTTCTGTGGATGTGCTGGTTTGATCAATCCCAAGCGACAATCCTTTGCTCGTACTGTCTGCCCATGTGTTTCCCAAACACAGACTCTGTTTTAATACATCTATAATTGCACGGTAGTGTGTCAGAAAATCCAATCCAATTATGCCATCATAACATTTACAGTTACTCTGGAAGACCTGTCCACACATGTCATAGGCTATTTCACCTAACTGTACAATAACAGTCGTTACTCCCAAGTTCTGTACCTTACGGCCTGAAAGACCTGTAATACTAAATGTGGGCTTCCTGAGACTCTTCAAGACTGAGTCTCCAACAACATGATGCCACATAAGTGATACTTGAGCGCCAGTATCTATTAACAACTTGAGTGGTCTACCTCTGTAATGCACAACTATTGTTAGCTCATTTAAGTCATTGTCAGACACTGTTGCAGGTATGCACCTTACTGAGGACTGTGACTCGTGGCTAGTCCAGCCCTGTAAGTGTTTAACTTACCGTCTTCATTAGCAGGAGGATCTGGCTTCTTGTACCTCTGCTCTCTGTTAGGACACTCACGTACCATGTGTCCTGACTTTCCACAAACAAAACATGCTTTTGCCCTCTTGCGGCAATCCTTAAACTTGTGACCTACCTTGTTGCAGAAATGACATGCTTCTCTTGCTTGTTTCGTGGCAAATACTGACTTACCAGCACCATTGTTTACCAGCTCTTTACCAGGACGTGTATCTGCCTCGACAACATTTATTGCAGACTCAAGTGCTTCTTTAAAAGTTTGAGGGCGAGAAATACGTAAAAACTTGCCCACTTCGCCCCTTAAACCATTCAAGAAAGCAGCGAGGGCTCGTTGATCAGCCTCATGCTTAATAGCTTCATTCCGTTCATTATTAGGACCTAACTCGTATGTGTTGGCATTAATTTTACGTATCCGGTCCGCAAACTGTTCAACAGATTCATGATCAAAAATTTTCAAACGACTCAACTGTTCTCTGTAAAAACGAGTCGTGTGTTTCCGGCCAAAACTTTCTATAAGATGTTTCTTAAGCTGCTCATAACTGTTAGCTTCCTGGCAAGCACTATCAGCAAGGACAAAATCTAAAGCTTCACCAGCGAGTCTGAGTTTAACAAATGCTAACAATTCATTTTCGGACCAACTACAAACATTGGCAGCTTGTTCAATTTTAATGAAAAATACCTTCACATTATCTTCTGACTTTCCACTAAATACTGGGATCGTTGGCCAACAAAGTGAAATTTCTTACAGGTGTTAGACAAGCATTAGACACATCAGAATTATTTACATTAAGAGGAGTACTGGTTTCACATCTTTTCAGTTCTGAATTTTCGCGCTCTACGCTTTCTAGTCGAGATGCTAGGTGATTCAGGGCTGCTTGCAGGTCCAGCTCACGACTTTCCAGGTCTACAGTTGACGCCATGGTGACTAACGTGACAAGAATGACAGGAAAGAGCATCTCACCACACTCCAGCGATGTCGTGGTCCAGGCTGCATTAGAACTCCAGGTAGACATGAGGATCGCGGACGAACTATACATGTTGACGCGCGGCACAGAAGATCGCGTTATCTTCGTTCCAGGTACTTCAGACGGCGGACGACGGGAGGAGTCCAACATGGCGGTAAACGCGGATGAGAGATAGCCAAGTACGGACGAACAACAAACACGGATGAGCGGAGAGAAGAAGGACGATAGGACAGACAAAGCGCGGCTTCTTTTTGACTCGCGCGATCTTCGGGCGTGGAAGAACGGGCGGGCAGGGGGGAGAATACTGTCCGGTGTGGCGGTGTGCGGCATTTGCTGAGTTGCAGGTCCGGTTGCACGACTGTCTTGCACGCTTTCCCAAGACGCTTCGCGGCTGCACGATGCGTTCACGTGTTAGCAACGTGTGTTCACGAGTGCGTATTGCGGCATCAGTCCACTAACACGAACACGGAAATGTTCATGACGATCATCCAGCATGGCTGGGCACGACATGACACGACGGTACAGTCACACGATTCCGACAGACTGTAATTTCCGGCATTCCGACAAACGACAAAAAGTAGGCGTCATCCCACTTCTGACACCAAATCTGTAACTGCCCCTTTTTTATATAGAGCGTTACACGGGATTTCGAGCACTGAGCTGGACAGTGCAGACACCTGATTATGTCGTCTCTAGGCCTGTGATGATAGAGGGCCTGAATGTGGATATGTCGGGTGTCACAATTAACAAGATCATTATACATTATGGTGCGCGTCTCACCCATTTATTTACATGCTAATGTCCCACACTATATACAGCAAGGGTGATGTCGCTGTGGGTCACTCACGCGTGCTCGCCGGCAGACCATGCTTAGGTCTCTAGCCTACATGCGTCTCTAATACTCGTGCTCTCATTACTGCGTGCCTACGTCTATACACGCAGTGGTCTTACCACACTTGCCATAATAGTACTAAAGGCACGTCTGACTGCTCGGACTGCTAACTATCAACTGACATAACAGCACGTCTTACTGCGCGGGCGTCTGACTGAACACTCTTACAACACGTCATGCCTCGCGGACTGCTAACTCCGAACTGCCTCGCGGTCTCGGCGCTGCGTGGGCGGGCGGCGAGCACGCGGCTGACGCCTGAGTTGTCGCCTGACAACAACTAGCCAATGGCGAGAGGCGAGCTACTGGGTGTAGCGAACTTAACTATACACTGGGGTGTACACAAATACTTACAGTCCCTTACAATTTTTAGTTAAGTAGTTTTTTCTTTAAGTGTTATTGTAAGTAAATTTATTTTGCTTCTTTTGAATGTGTACATTTACATAACGTGGATTCAAGCATTCATTTCGGTTTCTTGTCTTCTTCAATCCCATTTCTAGAAATTCACAGAAAGAACGATGTACGTGCACGCTGAAGGGAGAAAAATTATTATGTGGGCATCAAATGGGTAAAAAAATATCCATCGAATTTTAGAAGGAATTAGTGTCAAATGCCCAATAAAAACTATGCGCAAGTATGGTGAAATGATTTAGTGACTATAGCGTTTTGAACTCTGCACAAACGCTCTCCTACAAATTTGATTTTTCATGCACTGATCATTCTTTCTTTGCGCCCTTCAATCAACATCTCGGAGGATTATGTTAACAACACTAATAATAAGAGTAGCATATTCTCAGCATGTAAAGTAGGTAGGGATTGAATATATTACGAGATGTAACTTAAATACAGAATAAATACCTTTTCAGCTGTCAGTTCAACTCCGAAAAGTGCCATGGCAATCATAACAGCATAGCAAGCGATCCGAGGGTTGCACAGCGTAAAAGACAAGAGGAATTTTCTATACAACATTGTCTTCTTAATTAGTTTCAATTCTTCCCTGTGAAATAAATTCAGTTTTTCTGCATAACAAGATTTCTCAATGACTGAGGACTGAGGTTACAACTGGCCTACATGGAGAAACACTTTTATTAAAATTAACATACATCAGTGACGACGACCAAACGTTGGTATATACAGAACGTTCCAAAATAATCTTTACAACTTTGACTGCTAATATCAAAAGGCTAAAAAAGATAGAAAGGTGCGGTTTGCGTCACAATGTTCATACACACCTGAAGTTTCAATTAGTGTTTGTTTGTGCAGGTTAGTCATTGACGACAATGGCCACCCCCCAGCAGACTGCACAGTGTGTCGAGTAGTTTATAGAAACCAGATCCGACACCCAAGTCCAGCAGAAGTTCCGGACACATTACAGAGACACGCTACCATCACGTCCGACTATCAGAGCGTGGTACAGGAGGTTCAAGGAAACTGGAAGTGTCTTGAAGAGGACGAGTTCAAGTCAGGCCAAGCACCAGTGATGCAGATGTGGAACGGGTGCAAAAGGCATTCATCCGGAGTCTCTCCAAATCAATCCGGTGAGCTTCTCGACAGTTACAGCTACCAACAACGGCGGTGCACAGGGTGCTGCACAAGAGACTGAAGCTGCATGCCTACAAGGTGCAACTACTGCATGCAGGTCAACCTGATAACAGGCCAAAACGCAAATCTTTTGCAGTTGACATTCTGAGTCGCATTGATGACGACCCAGACTCTATGTAAAAAGAAACGTTCACGGACGAAGCTAGTTTTCATGTGTCCGGGAAGGTAAACCGCCACTATGTGAGGATAAGGGGCTCTGAAAACCCTCACTTTAGTATGGAAATGGTACGAGACAGTCCGAAGGCGAACGTCTCGTGTGGTATGTTACATGATTGTGTGATAGGGCCCTTTTTCTTTGCAGAAGCCTCAATAATCTCGGTTGTTTACCTGGACATGTTGGAACAGTTTGCATTTCTACAGATCGAAGATCTGCAACCTGACATCGCGCTGCAGCAGGATGGTGCTCTTCCTCACTGGGGCTTGGTCGTTAGGCCTGCTTTGGACGACACATTTCCAGGTCGCTGGGTTGGTAGAGGAGGACCCATTAACTGGCCCCCAAGGTCTCCAGACATCACCCCACTGGATTTTTTCTTATGGGGCTGTGTGAAGGATGTAGTCTACCACACTCCAGTGCGGGACCTGCGAGTACGCACAACAGCAGCAATTGAACAGATTAACGCAGACTTGCTAGGCCGGACCTGGGCGGAACTGGAACATCGCTTAGATATCCTGAGTGCTACAGATGGTGCTCACATTGAACTTTGCTAAGTGTGTACCAAAACTTCAGGTGTGTATGAATGTTGTGGCGCAAACGGCACCTTTCTATCTTTAATATATTTTATATTGGCAGTCAAAGTTGTAAAGATCATTTTGAACATCCTGTATATCTACATGTCATATATATCTACATGTCATATATATACATATATATGTATGTATATACATAACTATGCAATTAGACTCATATACAGCTCTGCTTTAAAACTGACAAGAAAATCGGGAGAGACTTACGGCACACATTAACATTAGGTCTTACTAACACAATAAAAGTGATTACATATTTGACTCAGCATGTTTCGAATCCAGAAACTTGCAATTCATTGGTAATGGATTCGTTGTGTAACACTCGTTGGACAATACACAAACAATTAAAATGTTGTATTAAAACATATTAAACGTTTGCTATACGTAGTTATAAAACTTGCTTGAAACAAGCATAACAAGAGCTGCTGCAGAATACAATTAATATAAATACATGAAAATGTACGATATGAAAGTTGTTTCATCTCATGTACTTAGTTATAGACACTCACCTTCTGACTGTATTAATAAGAGCCATGAACGGTTTCTCCCAAGCATACAACTTTATAGTTCTCACACCAGAGAATATTTCCTCCATCAGTCGAAGCCTCTCGTCAGTTTTCTTGGCTATTTTTTTGCGATACCCAGCTGAGAGTTTCCCCAGAAAAACTGTAAAACAATCCAGAACACAATTTAATGTCAACATATTCGTGTATTCAATCTATACTGAGAAGAATGGATAAGTACGGTACAGAAAGACCTCCCCAATAAGGAAAGCTCATAAAGTATAAGTTTCAGCGAGGTGAGGTCTGTGTAATGGCTGTGAGAACGCGCCATTCTGATTCCCAAGGTTGACGAATTTAATAACACTTTGCTAAAGTTGTTCGAAGGGATAGAAATGGAGCACAATGTGTATACTTAGTTGCAAAACTGGGTAATACAATTCTCTACCCTGTAGAGTCCCTCAACACTATCAGCCCAATTGGCAATTGGCAAAATCTCACAAAATTCGCCTCAAGGTTGAAGCTTCAGTGATGTCATTGCGAGACACTAACCCACCAAAATTCTGCAATGGCGCCAGGCTTCAAGTGAGTTTTCCGCATAAAAATGTAATCGAGTGCACAATCATCATTGGTTGTGCTCGCAGTGAATCGGTTTTTAAGCCATGTATCCACTCGCATCTTTCGATGACCCTTTTGAATGTAAGAGAATGCAATTCCCCGGCTAGGTAGCCTATGTTTTTGCTGTGACTATAAATTAGGTAGAGGTACAATCAGTAAAAGTGGCAGGGATGGACTTGAGGGAGAACTGCTTCTCGTATAGTCAACTCTACGTTGCGGGCTCGAGAGTAAGCCCACCTAGCAAAATAATAATCCTAGTGCCTGATAACACAGCCACTAATTTGGTATTAGCTTCTATGTATATTACATGACTATATAATTATTATTATAAATCATACCATAATGATGTTAAAATGTTAAGGACTTGCAGGTGAATATGTGATGACGTACAGCTGAAATGTTTGTATATATTACTTACGTCTTATTATAGGAGACCTGAAAAATTCGCGTTTTCTTTTGGCCCCAAGCTATAATTCCAGCAACTGTAAGTTTGTGCCACTTTCGCAATTGGCCCGTGACTTATTTGACACTTCCTGTAAGTCACTTAGCCAATAATATAGAAGCAACTAAATGCAGGCCCATATCACTGCGTCATCGAGCAGCCAGTGAGCAGATGTCTGCTGTAATACACACATGTTCTTGGAGGCTAGCCTACAGGGCAGTGAACCGCAAATTTTTCCTGTCTCTACTTATTATTCAAATATAAAAGTCACCTGGCCGACTTCATTTTCCTATTTTACGTTTAGCAAAATATTTTTAAAGTTAAAAGAATAGCGGGCGGAACCGAGTGAGGTGGCGCAACAGTAATACACTTGAATCGCAATCGGAATGACGCACATTCAGTTCCCTGGTCCGGCCCTTGGTTTCCCCAACACACTCCGACTGTAATTAATGCCGTTTTCTATTACTACACAAGTTCCTTTCCATTGTCTCATCGTGTGTAGGCATGAGTCCCTAATTATTTCGGTGTTAACGAGACAAACTAAAAAAAGTAGTGGATGAAGCCACGACGGGTTACTGTTAGTTTTAAAATAAATGTTATTTTTATCACATTAATATTCGACCTTGCCATCTGAATTCAGTTCAAAAATTTGCAGTTGATGATATTTATTAAATTATTCTTTTTGTCTGTAATCTTCTACATCCCTATTCATTTCATCTTTATAAATCTATTACACGATTTTTTCTCTTCCTAAATTCCACGCAATCGAAAAGTGGCATCACACATTTCCCTAACGAATGGGGATGAAATAACAAACAGGTTTTCAGAAGTTATACGAAACACATTTCACCAATCTTCCTTAACGGCTACTAGTTTATGTGATTTTATAAAATTCTTTATAGCACATTTTTTATGAGAGCGTATAGATTCCTAAAAATCACTATGCGAGAAACTCTGTTCATACATTTTTGTCTTATTTTCTTGCAAGGAAACACCTGCCGGAGTAAGTAGAATACTTTCGAATACACGTTTTATACGTAAAACATGTACGATATAATGTGTCTTACGATGTGGCATCGACGTGATGACTACAGTTCCTACTCCAATGAGACCGGCCCAACTTGACTGCATCCACACGATGTATACCATAATAGCCATGAACATAGGCGTGAACCATAAGTAGTTGAGGAATCTGAACATCATGTCGAAACAGCTGACATCATTCGACAGCAGGTTTGCCATCTGTCCAGGACTCGAATTCCCCATCGCTGCGTGACTGAGGCGAAGGGCCTGTAGCAAGAAAGAAAGCAATCTTAAGTACAATTAAGGAGAGCGCCCTAATACCTAACATCTTGAAACGATTATATATTCGCTCTGCTTTAACACATTTTTATTTACACACCTTCTTGTCTGTTTGTTTCCGTATTCGGTACAAATTTTGCAATCGATTTTAAACTTGCCTCCTGATGAACTAGAGTCTTAAGCCTATTAACATATCTCAAAACTGGATTAAAATGCAATAAACATATGAACTACTGTACTGAGGCATCAAAATTCGATTTGGAATGAGGACCATCTTTAGCTATTACGAATTTCCATTTTCACATTTAGTCATTCTAACTCAAAATCGACCTTGATCTTTGATAATTGTGACCTTTGATGAGAAGTTTTCAAAATGAAGATCTCTCGCCGAGTGTACTCAAGGTATTGCTACGAGCAAGATAAAGGCCGTTAAGGATAAAGTGAGTACTAAAGATTTAAACTTTGAAAATAAATCACTAGTTGTTACTGCATAATTCAACATCACAACAACAGTTACCGTACCCACGTATGGTTGACAGCGAAATACCGAATGTATTTCCGTGTATGTTTGTTTATAAATTTATCAATATTAAAATAAACTGAAATGAAATCGACCTCTCTGTAGTTCATATACTTTAGTCTTTTATTTATAATCTTATTTAGATTCCTACTGAGAGCAGAGTACAAGCCAACACTAAGTGATGTGACAAGGTCATTGGAAATCTATCGTCGTCTGTACACTGCTTCAGTAGTGAAGTGAAGTGAAGAGATTTTGGTCAGCGCCCAATATCGAGGTCTTTAGCGCTGGTGAGGGGTGACATGATATGGGTATGGAGCAGCGCCGGAATGAACAGGCAGGGGAAAATGGGAGATTCTCGAGAAAACCCACCGACCAGTGGCATCGTCCGGCACGAATCCCACATGCGCCGGGAATCGAACCCGGGTCGCCTTGATGAGAGGCGAGGGGTCTGACCACTCGGCCACCGCAGCCCCTTGCCTCAATAGTGCTCCGCGCTGCAAACACTATAGTTCAAAATTCACCGATAGATGGCATGAGTTTGCTTCGCACTAGAAATCGGAAGTCGTTCCCAGAAATTTCGCCCCGCCCCTTTGTGCAATCTACATGGTTTCTTGCAACACACTCAAAAGTATTGTAAATTATGTTAAATTACTGGTATTCTGTGCTTCGTTACATTTTACGATTGCCAACATTAGTACATCGAAATGTATTACCAACTTAAAATTATTTCAGCTACTTATAATTAATTAATTAATTAAGTCCATTGTGCCAACCCATACTTCGCACACCGACCATTACCAACAACCGCCAATTGTTCCAGAGGCTTTACCTATAAATTCCGTCTATATTTCGTATTGGAAAACCGAAATCAGAACAGCTGGAGTCGTGAATCGAACTTGGGTCCTCTGAACGCAATTAAGCAATCATATCGCTAACGTGTATATAGGATAGTTCAAGACGTAATGTTAACATAAAAATTTTATTCGAATTTTTTTAAAACAAAATAAAATATTATGTTTCAATATCAAACACTCTTACATGTTTCTTTGCCTATTTTAAAACACATGGTCGATTTATTTTATAAGCTATCAGACAGGACAAAAATTAGCATACTCAGTCCTAACTCATCATATATTCTTATTTCACACTGCCTAGTTGCCAATGATGGAAACAAACATGACCTCTCCAGCAGACAATGACTTAGGGAAATTTCGAGGGAAATAGTTCCCTCCTGCAGAGAAAAAAATTCCCTCAACCAACAAGTGACTGCTGAAAACAAGATGGAGGACACAGCAAGATGAACAACATGATGTGACATGATATATGACTTAACATATGGCATAAATAAGATATCATAGGATATATGACATAATATATGACTTAACATTTGGCATAACATGTGATGTTAGACATAACATATGGCATAACATTGGACATAACATATGATGCTTGGCAAAGTGTGACATATGATTAATGATGTAACATGATATGATGTGACACGATGTGACACGATATGACATATCTGACAAAATGGCCGCCATGAAAAACAAAATGGCCGACATGACGAAATCCAAGATGGAGGCTTTGCCCACGTGACCACAGCCTAAAAAGCCTGTGCGCCAGAAGCCCCTATTTCCTACTACTACTGTTGATTGAATTTATTTACACCGTCGTACCTATTAGCACTTTTTGCTAACTCAATGTTTTTGTAACCCAATTTAAATGTACTAAACTAATGGCGTACGTGGTAAATTCGTATTTGTCTTAAGTATTCAACGAAATAGGATATTACGAAGTACTCGACCTTCTTCAAATCGGACAGTACTCAATCACGCATTACTAAATTTGCAATTGGAACATCGCCTGAACGTAATATAAAACGTTAGAACGAACCTTCCTGTATATGAGAGAGCAGCAAGCAGCCTTGCACTGCACGCCGAGGTTGAAACAAGCGCGAAGGAAGTGTGCGTTGCAAAACGAGTAAGTTAGCATCAGGAAGCAGAAACCTACGCCGCTGTTTATCGCTTCTTCTTTTGTGACGCCAGAGCTCGGGTTGAAATACTGCAACATCTTGATCAAGAAGAGAGGCTGCCCTACCCTGGAAAATATACATTAACAAAAAAAAAAATACTTCGCGAGCTGGTGTGACGAAACAGTCAAGTAGAACAATATAGTACTATTTTTCAAGCAGTAGCATAATTACAATGTGAACATTTATTGATGATAAATTATTTGAGAGATAAGATTTCGCACACATAATACATAGTAACAATAATACTCTTTGAGCTTGTTAGTTCAAGACGGAGTATTTGACATTACTGTATAAGTTACAACTTGAACCGACAGTAAAATGTACACTCGGCCACACAAAAAATGTCGCCTCTCTACTGGCCAGAAATTTGTCTAAGTCCCACTTTGGGTATCTTCGGCGGCATACAGAGGCACACATCGAAAACGCAACAACCCAACGATCTCCTCACGACGCTCTCGTACCGCTCTTGAGACGCAGGTTCGAATCCCGTTGGTGGAATAGAATTTCTTATTTCTTTCCCCACAGAAACAATTTATTAAGAATGACAATGTTCAAAATGAAATAAGTATTTATCATGTATTTTATTCGTAATTATCAAAAATCCAAAATATAATGTCAAGTTTATTCCTACTATTATGTTAAAAAAAAACGAAAATAATTGTCGTAAGTTTTCGAATATAAGATATCGGTGTGGTATTCAAGTAAGACCAAATTATGAACAGAATATTTATTCAAAACAATGAAACCAAAGAGCTGTAACTTTAAACCGTCATAGTATTTTTGAATAGTAAGTTACTAATTGTCATAAGAACATTACAAATTATTAGAGCCGCGATTTTATGGCGAAAAGATTTTTGCAACATTTGGTTTCGATGCATCATTTGCACACCTGCAGCTCTCACTGGCCTTGGCAAATTATAGACGTACAGACTCACAATAATCTTATTCTGATTGGTGCAGTCAAATGAGAAACGTGTCTAAACAAAGACACGCTGCCAATAACCTTGAAACATAACTGCCGATGTGCACGTGAGTCACTGAAACAAAGTGGGGCAAAAATCTTCTCGCGACAAAATCGTGACCCTACAAATTATGGATTGTTCACACTGGCATTTTAATAGTTTAATAATACAGGAAAACGAATGTCGCCTGGGTCGTTCGTCTTTTACAAAGTAATATTATGAAGCACAATAAATTTAAGATTCTAGGTAAAGTTAGTTATTTCCGTTGAATACTTACACCAAACTTATAACACACTATATGACATTACAATCGTCATAATAAGTAAACAATAAATTACAGATCACGTCAAGCGGTTCGTAGTAGACGGTGATATTGTGAGCCGTTATATATATATATATATATATATATATATATATATATATATATATATATATATATATATATATATATATACAAACAAATCGTGCATTTTGCATAATTTACTACAGCGTGTTGCGTTCATGCCCAAAAATCAATTATCGGTGCTGATGATTCAAGACTATTCTAAATACCTTTGTTATAATTATGCAATATTTAAATATCCTTATTTACAACATAGTAGTGAGAATAAAATACAAATGGTTATTTATATTTTATAACATTATTCAAGATTAACACTACACCGTAAGTGTTAGCTATAAGTGGAATGATGAGAGAATTATATTTGTAAATTGCAATTAGAACGTTAAAATAAAAAGTTGATAAAGGACGATATTTGGAATGTAAATTTTAATAACTTTTATTTTATAGGACCTCTTTGCCAAATAATTAACCATATTATGTTAATTATGTTACTTCGGTTACCTTCAATGTTGGGTGTTTCTTTCATTGTGACTTAATTAATCATTTTAACCAACTATTAATAGTCCAGCAACGCTTAATCGTTAACCGGGAACCTCTTGACATGTAAAGCAGTTATTTTCACACGCGACAAATTGCGCGATAACGGGTGCCAATGCCAGATAAGTAACGAAAATTGTGATATGTATAACTTTGATATAAAACATACAAATGTATCACGCAAGAATATCTGTAAATTTAAAGTTTATTAGATTACTTTAGAAAACAAAGCAGTCCAGTGACATTTTAAACACACATGTTCATTGATAAAATGCGTTCTTCACTTGCACTGATCAGAAGTTCCATAATTGCGCCCTTGTCTTTTGAAATATTGTTTGTTCAAGTATTTTTAATATATTAATTAAATTGATTGCATATTTACTAAAACATGCAAGTAAAGTATATTTAGTTAGTCAGATATAACTTGCTTTGTTTAAGTAATGTATTATCAATTTCGTTTGTGTTTAATATGATAGTCACTTTTATTTACTATATATATATATACACACACACATAAACTTCTTACAAGTTCATCTATGACAATATATTTCAGTAACTTTGTTCGTAAAATGAGGAAATCTTACAACATATCATATGAGTAAAGTGATATATATTTTTCTAATGAACATTGATATTTCAATATTTCCTATGTTTGTTTACGAAAAAGTAAGTGGAAAACAATTCACCCGGTGTTTAATGCAACTAAAATAAACATCATAATTAATTTTATTTTTTAATACTGCAATGGGATATGCTTTTGGCTACAATTTATATTGTTTGAGTACTTTCACTAAATAGCTTCGTGAAACCCGAATAGTTTACGTCGTTTTATAATAACACAGAAGTATTGTGGCTCGGTGATTTACATTTAAGATGTCGCGGTTAATTAGATTTGCACGTTTGAAGCCAATGAGACTTTCTCACAAACTTTACTGAGATCATCTACGTTATCAGCATGGGAAATCTAGCACACAAAGGTGAACTTATTTTATTTGCAGTATATTTTAGGTAACTACAGCCATTATAATATCTTACATTTGAAAGGCTAGCGAAATCATTTTCTCACAAAATAGCTACATCTGTGACATCTTCCTTCAGTAAACCAACCGGCACTTGGCGGGTCTGAAACAGTTTGTTTTGGTCGGACATACGGCTTATTTATTTGAATTGTGTTTTGCGCCAGTGTGTACGGTATAAGTATTTATTCTGGTAGCAGCCCACTTTTTAAATAGTTACTGCGTGCCAAGAACTTCTGAAAAATAGCTTCTATACACCGCCATTTTGGAAGGAATGAATACCTACATATTCGCCTAGATAAGAAGTAGTTTCCTTCTCTCCAAATCTGTTTATAAATCCTTAGCAGAATTTTGTTTTCCACACACATTTCTACAGTTTAAAACATGGGTAAATATTCAGAATTACTTTAATGTAGCTGTTTTCATGTGTGTTATATGTGTGGTATATCTGAACGAAACTTCTTTAACGAAATATCCATTCTATTATTTTCATATTTTGCATTGTAATTGAGTATGAATTTATTATTCGTGAATTTTAAATTTCATACGTGTAGCCCATTGTATTTACATATTACTACATTGAGACATTGTTGAATAATGTCCAGTATTACGAATAAATAAAAAATATGCAACATGTTCATTACATCTGTTCCAAAAAAGGCACTTGAATAACAATCCAGTGTTACTTAGCGCCCGTGTGTTTTTAACTCGTTTTCCCCGCATATCACTCGGTAACGAAGATATCGTGTACCGTAATTAATGGACAAGTTTTATCATATTTTGTCGTACTGTCATAACAAGCTGCTAACACAGACGTCCCGCATTGCACTCCTTAGTTCGAGTAATGGCGCACAACACACAGTCAGTATGTGGCCGTGTTGTTGCTCTAGTAGAAGAGGGAGGCTTTGCAGCTAGTCAAGCCGGTGCACATTACGGCGTGTCATCTCGGACTGCGCAGAGGTGGATCGAACTGTATAACGGGACTTGTCAAATTGGTAGACGTCAAGGTACGGGGTTAATACATGTTTCTAATCGGGAGCAAGACACAGCTTTGGTTGCTTCCTCTCGAATAAATCTATTTCTTAATGCATTACAACTGAAAAGGACAGTCGATTTTCCCGGCAGCACCCAAACAATACGAAGGAGATTAAAATTTGCTGGTCTACAGTCCAGTAGAGTTGCTGTAAAATAACTGCTGTCTGACGACTATAAAATATACAGGCTTGCATTTGCCGAGTTAAATTCTGATCGTGATTGTAGTGATGTAATTTTCTCAGACGAATCAACTTTCAGCTCGGCTAATAACGGGCCTGTGTTAGTCTACAGGCCTAAAGGAAAGAGACACGATGCGAGATATATTTCATCTTGTCGTTGCTCTGGAAGAGTTTCTGTGGCATGTTGGGGCTGGATGTCATCATACGGAGCTGGGGTACTCCATCGAATCGCAGGACGGCTTAGCAGTAGCTAATTTATACACATAATGAATGATATAATGGTTCCAAGTGTCATAATGCAAAATCCCGAAGGAGTGATCAAGTTTAAAAAAAGATTTGTCTCCCATTCACACAAGTCAACGTGTACAGGATTGGTTTTCAAGGCAGCCAGATATAGACTGTATTACTTGGCCTCCTCGGTCACCAGATCTCAATCCAATTGAGAATGTTTGGATAGAGACCTCCCCCCCCCCAAGTCATAGATGCTCTTTGGGACGTAATTATTAACGCTTGGGAAGAACTTGCCAGGAGAGAAGGTTATTTTAGACGTCTAGTAGACGTAGACTCTATGCCAAAACGCCTTACTTCAGTAATGGAGTCAAATGGTAACTGGACCCCATAGTAAAAACCCTCGTACGTAATCAGTCCTTTTCAGGAATACATTTATATACTCAAAAATTTTGTTTCTTTAATGTTTTAGGGCAAATAAAACATAACGGTTCCTAAATGTAAATATATGTAAGACCAAGTTCTTACGTCGGATTTGAACCTCGGTTCCACTGGGAAGTTTACACACTGGGTCACGACACTAATGAAAACTGTAGCTATAAGAATGCAACAATTAAATATAAGTTTTAAGATATCACATGATAGCACTGCAACCAAATAATAATATTGTAATTTGCCCTGACGGCTACTGTTTGCTCAACGTAGAGAACTGATGAATTGGATAACTATGTAAAATAACAATTCTGATATTAATAAGTGAAGTTTCTTTCGCACCTTCTTATGTTGATCATATAATTTAGGTGGACGGGTTTACTGACTCATTCACTGTCAAACAGGAAGAAAAGAAAACAACTTTGATGTAGAAATGTCACGAATACAGAAATTCAAGTATTATATTTTAAAGCAATATATTGCTAAATTATGTTTCGATGATTTCTATTGTTAATGAATATTGTTCTGCATGTGTTTAAACGTAACTGTTGGTAGGGAAGAGGAGTATCTCTATTTATTCCACTGATTCATTTATGTAATAACTACAGTCACTATGATAAAGAAGTGTACGGTTGTTTAGGCCCTACTTGCATATTATTCGAAACAATTATGCATTTTTCTTCCAGTGGAACTGAATAGCTTTTTTTTTTTTTTTTTTTTTTTTTTTTTTTTTTTTTTTTTTTTTTTTTATTTAGCAGCATTAAAGTCGATGCGTGTCTTGACAAATAATTGTATTTAACTATCTCATATCTCATGCTGAATAAATAGTGTGTTAACACTAACCTAATGTGAGAGGAAATACCAGTTGCGTACAAATTTATTTTTTCTTACTATATGGCTTTACTTAGCAACTGCATTTTCTCAAAAATAAAATAAAAATTATTATTGTTATATTATGTATTCGTTCAAACTCCGAGATTTAGACCAGCACATCCTGCAATATTTACATATAAAACATAAAATATGCCACAATTTTAATTGTCGTGTTAGTTAACAGCCAACCACATTGTAAATAGACTTATAACATAATTATAATGACATATTATCAGTGTATGTCCACACTTCCACTGGCAACTCGTAGGTTGTTGCCAGGTGAGGCTGCAGATAGTCCAATATGGACAGGCTGAGTGCTAGTTGACGCTATAACCACTAACACGCCGGTATGTAGGTGACGCATTTTACTGAGTGATCGTAAACGAATCAGTAGCGAGTACATCTTTCGTGACCATTGGTATACTGCGCATTCATCAGAAGAGTACAGCGCTGACTATCTGCAGCCCCACCTGAAAACAACTCACGAGCCGCCACTGCACACTTCTTTGGCGTCCCTCTACAGTCTAACACATATCTTAGTGCCTTTATTGGTATATACGACCGCGCAATGTAGTATTACTTTTTTAATGATCAAAACAGCTGATTGCAATTAGTGTAGGTCATGCAGCCTATCTTTAGAGGTACGAACTCGTCGTTTAAGAATGTTTGCTTCATGAAGGCACTAAGAGAAGTGTTAGACTGTAGAGGGACGTCAAAGTAGTGTGGGCATACACTAATAAAATGTAACATAATTATGTGTAAAGTCTATTTCCAACATATTTGCTAAGTTGACTAACACGACCATTAAAAATGTGACACATTTTACGTAACATATGTAAATACTGCAGTATGTGCTAGTCTTCTATGTAAAATGCATAATATTACTTATACTTTTGGAAAAAAAATTCATTTAAAATTACCTCTATATATAAAGTAACAGTTAAAAATTACGTTTTTATATATTTGTGTAAACACACACCAAAAACGAAATGTAGTATATAACATAAGCAATATTATCATAAAACACATCACAAACAAAATTGATATTACACTGCTTAAACAAACCAAGAAATGTCTGCATAATTTAGAAACTGTTCAATCAATTTAATTAATATATTTGAAATACTTGAACAAACAATATTTCAAAAGACAAGGGCGCAATTATGGAACTTCTGATCAGTGCAAGTGAATAACGCATTTTATCAATGAACATGTGTGTTTAAAATGTCACTGGATGCTTTGTTTTCTAAAGTAATCTTATAAACTTTAAATTTACAGATATTCTTGCGTGATACATTTGTATGTTTTATATCAAAGTTATACATATCACAATTTTCGTTACTTATCTGGCATTGGCACCCGTTATCGCGCAATTTGTCGCGTGTGAAAATAACTGCTTTACATGTCAAGAGGTTCCCGGTTAACGATTAAGCGTTGCTGGACTATTAATAGTTGGTTAAAATGATTAATTAAGTCACAATGAAAGAAACACCCAACATTGAAGGTAACCGAAGTAACAAAATTAACATAATATGGTTAATTAATTGGCAAATAGGTCCTATAAAATAAAAGTTATTAAAATTTACATTCCAAATACCTTCCTTTATCAACTTTTTATTTTAACGTTCTAATTGCAATTTACAAATATAATCATCTCATCATTCCACCTTTAGCTAACACGTACGGTGTAGTGTTAATCTTGAATAATGTTATAAATGATGAATACTCACTTGTATTTTATTCTCACTACTATGTCGTAAATAAGGATATTTAAATATTGCATAATAATATAACAAAGGTATTTAGGATAGTCTTGAATCATCAGCACCGATAATTGATTTTTGGGCATGAACGCAACACGCTGTAGTAAATTATGCAAAATGCACGATTTTTTTGTATATATAAATATATAATTATATATATATATATATATATATATATATATATATATATATATATAACGGCTCACAATATCACCGTCTACTACGAACCGCTTGACGTGATCGGTAATTTATTGTTTACTTATCATGACGATTGTAATGTCATATAGTGTGTTATAAGTTTGGTGTAAGTATTGAACGGAAATAACTAACTTTACCTAGAATCTTAAATTTATTGTACTTCATAATATTACTTTGTAAAAGACAAACGACCCAGGTGACATTCGTTTTCTTGTATTATTAAACTATTAAAATGCCAGTGTGAACAATCCATAATTTGTAATGTTCTTATGACAATTAGTAACTTACAATTAAAAAATCCTATGACGGTTTAACGTTACAGCTCTTTGGTTTCTTTGTTTTAAATAAAAATTCTGTTAATAATTTGGTCTTACTTGAATACCACACGGATATCTTATATTCGAAAACTTACGACAATTATCTTCGTTTTTTTTTTAACATAATAGTAGGAATGAACTTGACATTATATTTTAGATTTTTGATAATTACGAATAAAATACATGACTAATACTTATTTCATTTTGAACAAATTGTTATTCTTAATACATTGTTTCTTTGGGGAAAGAAATAAAAAATTCTATTCCACCAACGGGATTCGAACCTGCGTCTCAAGAGCGGTACGAGAGAATCGTGAGGCGCTCGTTGGGTTGTTACGATTGCGATGTGTGCCTCTGTATGCCGCCGAAGATACCCGAAGTGGGACTTAGACAAATTTCTGGCCTGTAGAGAGGCGACATTTTTTGTGTGGCCGAGTGTACATATTTAGTTTACATTTTATACATTTTTAGAATTAATCAGATTTGTAAAATTATAGTTTAAAAACATAACGAGAAATTTAACCGTAACATTGCACAGTAAAGTTACTGTAATTATCTAAAAGTACAAGGTCATAACACTTTAATTGCGATATACTCTTATGCGTATGTAAACAAGTAACAGTTATTTATTAAGTAAAGATATTAGAGTGGTTTCCAATTATTTTTAATATCCATTTATTTTTTTAATTTCCTCTTAAAAGCAAGCATGCTTTTTAATAGTTGATAATAATTTAGGTAGAGAAAATCTTAATACCAGATACGGTGATTGAGTTAATTCCATAATTACTTCCTATGTATTTAAATGGAAATTTATTATTATTCCTTGTGTAATAGGTGTGAAGCTGGCCATACACTAGTTTATGATCAAGTGTCAATTTGTGTATGGTACGTAAAACATTCTATATATGAAGCTTTTTAACTGTAAGAATTTTAGTTTCATTACCGATACACAAGTTTCTTATGTTATTTAGGTGTAGGAGATAGAAACATTATTTTTAGGGCACTATTCTGAGCAGTCGGTATTTTTTTATTGGTCTGATTAACTGGTCCCCAGATGATATTGAGGTACTGAAAGTTACTGTGGACCAAGGAATTGTAAGCTAATAGTTATATTGATTTGGGTACTTCATACTCCTCTAATTGTCTTATATCAAAATCAACTAGTACATTTAAAATCTATTTCATCTGAAATGTTTACCACCCAACATTTTAGAACATAACATTCATCCAAAAACATTTTAAATTTAACAGTCACAAACTTTGAATAATTCCTTAAAATTGTGTGCAGGGATGGAAGATTTAAATAAACCTAGTGTTCTTCATTTGAAGTGAAATCCTAGTTTACTACAGGAAAATTAACTTCATACAATTTCACTCTAGCGAAGTTTTTAGTTCACAGGCCAAGTTATGTTATTTAAAGTAACTGCAACAATGGTAATACATGTTTGCACGAAATTTTTTTGCAAACTTCCAAACAGTGTGCAAAGTCTCGGCATAAAATGTTTTATTACAAAACTGCTCAACATGCATAGAGTGGCGTCTACCTAGGGAAATAATATAATGAAGTTACAGCTATTTATATCCATTTAATGCAGGCCCTACTCTTTTTATCTCTAAAACCAGTTTCCAACAAAGGAATATGGCTATAACAGGTGTTTTCTGGATAATATGTAGACATGGTAATTCCAGTACATAACCGTAAAGAAGATATAAGTACTTGCAGCACACCTTCTCTTTAATTCTACGTCCTGAAGTTAGAAGAATAGCACTGAAAAGGTGTCACAGAGGAGCGTCATCGACGAGAAGACATAACGCCCAAGACTCAGAGTTATATAATACCGCGTATCTTCTTCTGTACGCAAAACTGCTAAACGTGTTTGCAACATGCTTATCTACTAAAATAATACCACTTGATGCATATATATATTTTTAACAATACGCTACAAGTATTAGACAATATATTTTGGGACCCATTTGAAATGCTGAACCTGGCTTTATCAGACTGCCGATTGTGACAAAACAGGCAAAGGATTATATTCTAAAGTTTATAAAGATGGTGGTTTAGTAAGATATAATGTAGCAAGTCTGCCATTATGGAAGACAGCAAGATATGGATAAACAAAAAAAAAAAAAAGATATAATAGTTCGAAAATCACGTAACCGACGGTTACATTTTGTGTTAATTTGCAGCAACACTGAGGACAGTTGTATTGGTAACTTCTTGTCAAATCTTAACCTCGTAGCCAAGCCAGAATTAACCACAGCCAATTTTTAATATTCTAGTTTCCACACTTCTATAGTTAAAAAAAAATAAAACAAAAATAAAAAATAAAAATAAAACATATTTATGAGAAAAATATTTCGTATTCTTTTTATATAAATTTTCCCCAATAACTAATACACTACTGTTTTAAGCTGTCGGGAAAATGCGTTCTCCGTGCGAAATAAATACAGCAATTTGTAATTATTTATCGGTAACACTACCTACAACTATTCCACTACCATTAAAACAGTTTAGAACGTTCATGTTAGCTGGAGAACACTAGTAAATAATATATTTATTTTTAACAAAATTACGATACTGTGCAATAAAATTGCTTAACACAATGACTTTCATGTAATTTTGTATTCAATAAAGTTTCTTACGTTTCTAATATATATATATATATATATATATATATATATATATATATATATATATATATATACATATGCACACACATTACATATGTGTTATTGTTTGAAAAATCAAACTGCCTCATTCGCAAACTATACTTGTGGTTGAGTTAATCATTGGTTACCCTTTACTAACATGTAGTTTTATCATGACCATAACTTTAAAAAACACGTTAATTTGCGAACCAACATTTAAAATTAAATAAGACTATAATCAGTACAAAACCAGCCACTGTGAAAACAGCCCTGAGAAATACAAAACGTTATTAACTACCACTAAAATTTTAATCAGAAGTTACCGAAAACACAAACAAAACCGTTTGAAACTAGCACTAAATATTTAAACAAATCGTATTCAATGCTCTGCAATGGTAAACTATACGAACATAATTATGAAACAAACGTCACAATAAAAATTAAAATTTAATTACGGTAGTCCAATTTAGCAGTGGATGTCACCTGTTTAGTAGTTTCAGAAACACACAAAGTTATATTTTTTCTGTTGTTACTATCATTAGAAATAGTGGATAATTTAAGACGCTTAGTCCTTAGTTCACGGCGAATGTTACGCACTAACTAAATGTTAATTTCTCTTTAAAAAGCTTGGATTGTTTCTAAAATATTATCACGTGTTGAAAATACGATAATAATAGTAATATGAGTTCGTATTTTTGAAATTAGCATTCAGAATGTTCAAAAATTAAAAAAAAAATTATCTCAAATTCAAGTATAGTCATTTCTGTGAAACCCGTTGTACAACTTCAAAAACCTTTTAGAACACACATTCACCAATACAGGTGACCTAGAAAATTTCCTCAGAAATTAGAATAAAAACAAAATAACGTAACCTGTTTTGGTTGGTGTATCTTAATTTGTGGTAAATAAACTGTCAAAATTACAGCATAGGAATTTTTCAGAGCTATTAAAAATGAATGGATCACTCTAGCGTATGCGACCAAATTTTGCTTCCCGCTTATACGTTCTTAAAATATTTTAACTCGGATAAACGTACAACCATTGACACTTGCCACTAAAATCAATCTCCACCCTTTAAGTTTAATTTTTTAGCTTTTAAGATCAGTAACTTCCGTCTAAATGAGAGAAGTAAAACTTTATTTTTTTACTAATTACATTTTCATTTAATTGGTTTTAGCTAACAAATATTGCACTCTACTTACTTGTTCGACGTCTCGAAAACAAAAGTTGTCACAGCCATCCAGAAAAGTTGAGGTGTAAATGTTTTCAATAAAACCATACAGAATCTCGGTCTTCTATCGCTTGATTTAGCTTGTAACATTTCTTCTTTCCAGTTCCTTAAAAAAAAAAAAAAAAAAAAAAGTATCATGTTTAAAAAAATCGCTCCTCGAGAATGACAGGGCCGAAACTAAAAAAAAAAAAAAATTCTTACACTATTGAATTTTTTAAATACCTTTTGCTAGACCTGTTGAGTAAACTATGGTCATATAAGTAAAACAATAAATCCCCTCATGAATGCAATATTATCTAATTACATTCTAATACCTGAAAAAAGTTAGAGAGACTAATACATTTTGACATGTGGCCTTATTATCCTTACGGCTGAAGATAGGTTGGGATATAGCATGACTATATGTTGTGTGTTGTGGCTTAATTATTTTAATGATACTCTATAGAATGGTTGGTACTCGTGATTTCATTCGGGAGAGAAACCAATGACGCTCGAACTGCATACAGCGTGTTCGGAGTTACGTTTTTACTCAAGACCAGTAAACGTGCATACACAATGTTTATCTACAAAGAGAAAAAACACGTCAGAATATTCGTGAAAGTGACTTTCAAGATCCAGAGGCACCGTAAGCAACATTTTAAAGCCCCCTAACTTGGCTAGAATCGGCTTTTTCAGACGGTTGCTTCTCAAGCTAGCCTATATGTACCGGATTCGTTCGAAATCGTGGTTTACAGCTATATTACACATTGCTACAGTAACAGGTTCAATAAAAGGACAGGGTCATCACTTAAAGTCCCGCAGTATAAACGTTACGGCGGGAACACTACGCGCGCGTATAAGACTTTAGGTACATGTGCCGGTCGGCGTCATCGTAACTCCTCATTGAATTTCGCCTCACACACACGCAAACACTCTCTTCTCAAGGTGGCCGCCTTAAACAGTATATACACTCCTAATTATGAAAGAAGGAAAACCGTATTGATTGCTGCTCAGCTATTTTAGTGTTAAAAGAAAGCGCACTGTAGTGTAAACTGTAGTTAGACCTGCGGCTATAACAAATTTAAGACGAACGAATTGTGGAGAACCATCCTGTTCATTACCGTCCAGAAAGATTATTATGATGCCGTTGTCAGGTTCTTCCATACGTGAGAGGCTATAGAGTAAGGTGAGTGGTCTTTACGTCTCGTTGACAGCGAGGTCATTTTAGACGGTGACACAACCTGGTACAATGACAGGAGCTGGGAGAGGAGTCAACCATGGTCTTTGTTAAGGAACCATCCCAGCATTCGCCTGGAGCGATTTCGCGAAACCGTGGAAACCGAAATCAGGATGACAGGAGCCGGGGATCGAACCCGTGTCTTCCTGGATGCGAGTCCAACGTGTTATCATTGCGCCACCTCGATCTGATACGTGACCAGGGATCAGGAAGTTTAACCAATTGTCACTGTATTAGTTTTATCTGTAAAACGTAAGGGAGAAACTTTAAATTTTAAAATGTGTAGCGTTTTTTTTCAAATCTTGTTGGTTTAACACTAATTAATGTCAGGATGATTAAATAGCACAGGGTTTATTTGCTGATGCAGAAAAATACATATGTCAATACTGTTTGTATTACATAATTCAGAAATGGACAGTAAAACTAGTTGTTCTCAAGTATCGAAAAATATTATAAATATCCACAACAGTTTATCGCATTATAATATGGTAGCCTAAATCAATCTTGTGATGGAATGACAGCCATCCAAAATAAAAATAACTACTTAAAATTTTATACATCAATGGATATGAATTGTCGTACCCACTTCCTCGGATAGATGACACTCTGCATAGCCTGGCTGGATACAGTGGTTCTCAACCTTGGACATGAAAAGTGGTTACTGGCAATGTGAAGTGGCCCTAAAGGATAGAGAGGACTGTCTTTTCTGTACAAAGAAAAGGTACTTGGCAATTAAATGTCATGCATTTTGCACTATGCAATGCTCCTGCGACATTTGAACGACTCATGGAAATATTTGTCAGGTTTATTGAGATGACATTGTGGTTTCAGGGAAGACATTAGATGAACACCTGACACGTCTTGATTCAGTACTTTAGAAGATAACAGCAGCTAATTTGAAGTAAGTTCCCAAAAAGTGTAATATGTTCCAAAGGAAAGTGAAATTGCTGGGACATATAGTGTCGACTAAAGGGATAAACAGATCCAGAGAAGACGAAAGCAATTAGAGATTGGCCATGGCCAACTAATCGGACACAAGTAAGAAGTTTCCTTGGGTTCTGTGCTTATTATCTGCGTTTTGTGTGTCGATTTTTCACAATAGCAAAGTTATTATACGAGTTGATTGAGACTAAAAGAAATTTATTCTGGACCCCCGAACGTGAATCCTCATTCAGAAAGTTAAAGGAAATCTTTCTTTCACCTCCTGTCATATGTTATCCTAGTAGTGATGGTCAGTTCGTTTTAGACATAGATGCGAGCGATGTGGAGATTGGTGCTGTGTTGTCACAGATCCAGGATGGGAAAGAAAGGCCATTAGAGTAGTTCAGCAAAGTGCCCGAAAGAAATTACTGTGTAACTCGCAGGGAGCTGCTGGCAATTGTCAAGTCAATTTCACATTTGCACCATTACTTATATGGAAGGTATTTTATTCTACGAACAGATCATGCATATTATGTTGGTTACTGAACTTCAAAAACCCAGGACAGATAGCTAGGTGGATATAGCACCTCCAAGAGAATGATTTTGAAATACAGCACAGACCTAGTCGCTTATACAACAATGCTGATGCACTCTCCAGGAGGCCTTGTGAGCCAATGTGCTTTCATTGTGATCGCCAAGAAAGGAAGACTGAGAAGACACCAACTGCTCGGAGAACAAGAATCCAAGAGTTCACAACTGACAATGAACCTTCTCCCTGGAATGATGAAAAGATTGGCGAAGACCAGAGAAAGGACCCTGCTCTGAGGCCAATACTAGAATGGAAGGAAAAAAGCCAGCGCCCAGATTGGGCTCAGTAATTGTATCAAAGTGTTACAACTAAGACATACTGGGCACAATGGGAATCTCTATCTCTGGGAAATGGTGCGCTGTACCGGAACTAGGAAAGTGCAGATGGCAAACAAATATGCCTACAGCTGGTACTCCCAGAAATTAGAGTTCCAGAGGTACTGAAGAAACTTCATAGTTCAGCAGCTGGAGGGCATTTTGGAATTAATAAAACTCTCAACACAGTTAGATAGCGATAATATTGGCTACATTGCAGGGATGATGTCGAGAGGTGGTGCAGAACATGTGATGCTAGTACAACAGAAAGGAATAAAGATCTAGAGGACGTGGTCAGCTTGAGAAGTACGTTGTTGGAGCCCCATTCGCGAGGATGTCAGTAGATATTTTGGTTCCCTTGCCAGTGACCGAGAGGAAGAATCTGTACATATTGATGGCGCAAGACTACAGTACATCATCAACTGGCCTGAAGTCATGGTGACCGATGATTTAGTGGAGAATGTATTCTCAAGGTTTGGAGTACTACTTGAACTTCACTCCGACCAGGGCCGCAACTTTAAAGTCAAGTTATTCCAGGAAGTGACAAAAATTCTAGGAATGAAGAAGAGACGGACTACTCCTTTGCATCTTCGGTCGGATGGGATAATATGGTCAAGAGGCTAAACCATTCCTTGGAACAGTATCTGTCCATTTTTGTAGAAGACAATCAAAATGATTGGGACTCTAAGGTGCCCCTGTTCCTCCTTGCATACCGATCAGCTGTCCATGAAGCCACAAGGGTAACACCCTCGAAGATGCTGTTAGGGCGAGAGCTTCGCCTTCTAACTGATCTACTGTTTGGGAGGCCAGCAGAAGAAGAGCAGCTTGCTTCGCTGACGGTGTATGCTGATGAACTGTGTCGCGAATTGGGCACAGTCCATATCTTTGCTCGGCAACATTTAAAGGTAAAAGCGACTGAATGAAAATAAGGTTTGATCGGGGGGGGGGGGGAGGATCTGAAGAAACATTTCAAGAAGGACAGAAGGTGTGGCTGTATAACCCACAACGACGAAAAGGATACTGTCCGAAACTACAGAAATGCTGGGAAGGCCCTTGCCAGATCGTCAAGAAGATTAATGACATGGTCTTCCGGATTGTTTTCAAGGACTCTCGGACAAGAAAACCAAAGGTGGTGCATATTGACAGACTGCCCTCTATGATGGACCAGAGTCTGTTTTTCGGGACGAACAGACTTTAGGAGGGGGCAGTGTTGCGTGTCGCGACTATCTGGCTGAGCGGTAAAGGAGGATACAGTGGCGGCAGAGCTAAAAGACCTCAGTGTGCTCTGTGGGGCTCGTGTTACCTTGAGTGGCGCCACAGTAACCCCCTGCACGCCGCGATTATCGTGCGAGTAGTGTAAACTGATATAGCAGCGGCAAGAGCAAAGAGGTTCGGTGTACATTGTGCTTCTCATGTTTCCTTTTGGCGGTGTGTGGCGGTGGCCACCAGCACACCGATTACAGGTGACAAAAGATATAATGGTCTAGAGTATTCCTCTTCGTACTCTGTTTTGCGGGGTGGTGCTTGACCCTGATGAGGCACCTTTCCAGGATGATTGAGATGAAAGACTTGCCGAGAGAATTCGAGACTTTATAGAGTAAGAACATAAAAGAGAGCTGAGGCAGAGGCAAGAGAGTTTTTGGCTGGCAGGTGCCTCTGGATTGCATCCAGTAGCGTGACGAAGGTGTTTCTGGACCACAAGAGTTTCATCGGGGCTAGTGCATTGGGTCCACCGTTTTGAGTGATTAGAAACACTTCCCATGTACAGAGAACGTATATAGATTTAATATTTATATTTTATTTCCTGTATGTAAATAGTAGTTATTTGTTTTGTTTGACATCTGCTTAATTGTGATTAAGCATTATAGACTTAGGTTTTTTATAGACTGTTGTAAATAAATTAGGTTAGCTTTATTTATTTTCTATCTTATACCAAAAGACCTCCATACTCAAACGTACCTAGCCCCAACTTGTAACAATGTGGAAGTCTAACTCTATCTTGTGATGAAATGACCGCCATCGACAAGAAACATAATAACTATTTCAAATTTTACAGATCAGTGGATACGAAGAGAAAACACCTCAGTCAGAAATACAAGCAAGGACTTCCATTTACAGTAACCGCAGACCGTAACTGCTCAACTTAGTCACGGCAAAAAAAGTTCCAGATTTACAAGGTCTGTGTTTTTATGTGCGAGGTACAAATTCATAACAGAGAATATAACGATCATGAATTTATTTTCTCTCTAAAGCCATACAATTTTCGCAGCAGGCTACTAAATTCATCCTCTCTAAGTACATTGTTAAGACTAAGTGTTTTAAATTGAGTTTTATAGGAAAGCAAATGTATATACTGTCCATATACTTCGTTTGAAACCAGCAATGAGAATTTTGTATGTGATAGCAAATCTCTACAGGATGTCAATAGTGGATGTGAGGACACTATTATGACTAGATTAGATCCCAATGATAAACCCACTGGATTGAATTCGGACGACGAAGTAACACACAATACTGCTGAAATAGTATGGTATAAAGAATCTACAAGGGATCAAGGAGTGAATGACAAATCTCTGACAAGGTAAGGGAAACTTCCGTCAGGTAGAGTTATGGAAAGCAAACATGAATAAAACAAATGTACGTTCTGGTCCGGATATGCGCCGCAATAAACAAAGAAAAATACGCGAAATCATTAAAATGTGCTACCTGCAGTGTTCTACTAAAATATCACAAAACAAACATATTCATGTCAATAAATATTTCTGTAAAAGTGGGGACCTTGGGCAACGGCAAAATTTTATAGTGAGAAAATTTGACACAGTCTTCTCCCAAGACATAAAAAAAAGCCGTAGAATAGGGTATAATATTGCACACTAAGCCACAAGTAATAAGAGCATAATTAGAGTTTGCACACAATTTTGTTTTGTAAAAAATTCTGGATATATGTGATAAATTCGTAACAAACTGCGAGAATAAAGTTGATTAATGCGGAGTTCCTGGGAGTGGGAAAAAAATGGGAAAACATACAGAAAAGAAAGTTGATGATGAATTTCAGGAAGATGTAAGAGCTTATGCCTGATAGTTCTCTTAATTATAAAATTATAATTCCTTTATCTTTATCCCATCCAGATAGCTTGACAATAACAGATTTACAGACTGTACACTGAAGAACCAAGCCAAAAACAAACTGCCTGCTGGGAAAATAAATGTATAGCGGGAAATATTCAACACTGAATCTAATATAAAATTTGTCACAAAAAGGACCAATGTGCACTTTGTGACAGTTAAAAAAAATTTCCAGCGCAGAAGAAAGGGAGAATATGAAAGCTAGATGAAGGGTCCGAAGAGAGGAATTTGTTTATTGGCTAAGCTTGAGGATAACGAAATGGGAACTCGCAAATTAGCATAGCTCCAAGTAAACTCAACGTGTTGTGTTTATTTCTGACGATTCTTCTGGATAAAAAAAAAGTACGGCTTTTGTGCCCATGCCGCATAATTTCTTAATATACCCTAAATAACACAGAAATTATTATTTTCCAGGCCATTCTCAGAATAACCCAGTCTTTGCATTTGTACTGTCGCAAATTACGAACTTTACGTCAAGGTACCTTCTAAGAAATGAAGAAATAAAGTAAATAACAAAATAAAAATAAAGTGTTTGTAGCAGGAATAATTATTGTAAAGCTGATGTTTTCCCCACAAGATAGACCAAAATTAGCGGAGTATTTTCCAAAAATCCTTCACCTCCTCGAAACTGTTCTGTGTGTTTGTGGTCTCGAGGTTACATACAGGAGAGTCTATGATAAAGGGAGAGTGTTAACAGCTGGATATATTGTTTATTCTTAGTCCTCGACTGGAGACCTGGCAGCATAGGAGGTAACAATGGCGTCTTTGTAAGTAAATCAGACGGCCTGAAATACATCACAAGTTTAGCTATCGCATTTACGACTATTTTGTTATAAAAAAATTAATTTACCTTCTGACTGTTAAAATTAACATATTCAACATGATGCCTGTATATGATACTGGCACAGTAGTTTTTTCTTCTTCCGAATGTCCTGTATGTAGTACGGCAGCTGCTTTAAATATGTGTTTCCGTATTTTTTCAGTCGTTCATTGTGAATTGTTATCTGAAAGTTTAAGTTTATGTAATAATGAATATATTGTAGCAGTTTCGTTTTTAATTATTGGAGTAAACTGTATAATATAACGCGGTAGCACCAATTATAATATACGTCGTTCGGGATAAAGTGAGCACTAAAAATTTAAACTTTGAAAAATATCACTAGCCTGTATGTAATTCACTATTAACTATAGTTGTCTTACTGCTTCTATGGTTGGCGGCAATGCAGTTCCGAGTATTTTCCTATTTAAATACAATATTACTTAAACAAAGTCAACCGAAATCGACATTCTTGTATTGTATAAAACTTATTAATAATATTTTCTTTTTGTGTTATAATTTCCTTCCTTTACGTTTAATCTTTAAACCATGAAAAGCCATTAAAATTCGGGATTATTTTTGCACTTGAACAGTCTTAATATAATTTTCATCCGGAAATAGAAATTGAATCAAATATATTCTTACATCGTTAAGTTCAGGAAAATGGGCGCTACAGCGTCTAGAGGAACTGTTTTATGTGTCTGTTTATAAAAAAAATTGTAAGGCTGCAACAATAAATAAATAAATAAATAAATGCAACAAAATTATTTTTCCGCGTATTTCCTAATATTAAGGCGTAATTTTTTTTTTTTTTTACCGCAATAGTGTATGATTCTAATTATAACGAAAGAAACAACGTCCTAATCAGATCATTGGTCGCGTGTTAATACATACATAATTCTATAAAGGTCTATGTTCTCCAACTTAAAATGTGCCGCGAACCGGGAGGGGAAGGACTTAATTTGGGAAGCTCCTATAGTATTATTTTGTCAACCGGGAAATACTCAGATTTACCTCAGATGAAGGTAATATCGCGTTGGAAGAGTTTTAAAATTGTGTATCATCCAACTCAATCAAACAAATTCATAATAATTTAGAGCAGTAAAAAAGTATTTTCATTTTAACTTAATAATTATACTATTCAAACTGTATAGTAAAACTGATAAATAAATAAAACAGAATAAATATTTGTATCTTTGTTTGAATTATTGAAGTATAGGCATGATGTTTAACAAATTAAAATAAATTATAATCATTCCGACTTTGTACAGTCAAAGATATTATGAAGTTAAAAAAATGTTTCTAAAAAAAAAATAATAAAACGACAGCATAATGCCCTTCTTGAGTTCACAGCTAATCAATAAACTTTCAAAACACTCTCCAGTAAAAGATGGTGTTTCTGAGAGGGCCTTGTTATTCTTTGGGTACGATGCCTTAATAGTTATAAAGAATAATTTGTTATAATATTATCTCGCATCAGTGATATATCGACACGAGATATTTTATATTAATGTAGCAACAATGGCACTTACTTTTCTAATAAGTCCCCGAGGTAAGCAGACTTCTGGTGTTCTAGAGGAGTCCACAAGTCATCTTCTGTTACGTCCACATGGTAACCTCTCTTAAACAGGGGAAATGTATACCTGAAAGGCAGCAGACAGGAAAAGTGTGTTAAAACACATTTCGTCGTCATGTTTGTGAGGAATAGTTCAACCAAAATGTGTGTACGTGCGATCTACGTCATACACTTTTGCAAGCATCAAGGTGGCTGTGTCCTAAGACAACAAGCGTAGAAGCGCCAAGGGCGACCCACACACAAGCATCACACATCATCATTGCCTCTAGATGCAGTTCACTGAAACTAAGGGAAGTCTCCCCGTCGATAACGCACGTTTTGTGGGACATTAGAGGTAACCGTATCAGATTTTTACGTACTGTACATTCAAAACAAAGTGTACTTTACAAAGATTTTGCAACATGACCGTAAAATATAACCTCGTAAACACGTATACTTTCCATTTTAGATAACAAAAAATATAATTTATGTTTTATCTATTTTGGAAGGTTTATTTACGCCCTCCCTCCCCCCCCCCCCCCCCACGCTTTATGCCATCACACTTAATGAGAAACTATAAAAACCTACTAAACGACACAAACATCTATTCCCGTGCTAGGATACGAATCCAGGCCATGCTACCTTGTTACAATTTTTTTATAGATTTGTTTAGCAAATGTTAACATAAATGTTTGCTACAGTGGCAAGGCTTTCCGCCTTTAATGTGACTTATTTGAGTAACCCAGAGTGACTTTTTGTGAGATAATCGCACAGAGACGATTTTTTGAGACGAGTTGGGATTTCACATCCAGCCAGACCTAGGAATTGAACCCTCAACCCCTCGCACCAAGTCAGTCGCTCAACCGAGCTACTGGGGGGTCGGCATATATATATATATATATATATATATATATATATATATATATATATATATATATATATATATATATATGGCATTGAGGTCACATTAATGTCCGAGCCGGGATTTTAACCCAAGACCTTTCGCAACTGTAGACCGACGCCAAACCGACTACGTTAAGGGTGTTCAAGTGCGATAAAATCATAATTTTATATTTATATGAAATAGTGTTAGTTTAGTAGACGATACTTATGAGTGCAGTTTCCTCTTACGAAACTATTTCAGCTCGCATAGTTTTCTCATAACGGTGCGTCAAAGTCAAAATTTGCATGTTCTGCAGCCATGCAAATAGTGAAAACCACTTGACTTACTTACGTGAAATAATTCACATACTATGGGCTACGCAATAAAACGTTTGAAAAACTGTTTTTGTATTTTAAAAAAATAGCTGAATTTGCAATTTTTTCTGTACTTTTGAGATTTTTTTTTAAATTCAGAATATTACGTTGTGGTTTTTTTTAATGTTTTATTGCATAGCTCATAGGACGTAAGTTCACGGTGAATTGTTCTGTTTAAGTAGGTCAGTTGGTTTTCACTATTTGCATGGCAGCGTAAAAAGCAAAGTTTGACTTTGACACCCCGTTATGAGAAAACTATGCAAGCTAAAATTGTTTCATAAGAGTAAAATTTACTCACAAGTATCGTCTACAAAACTAACAATATTTCATAAAAATATAAAATTATGATTTCATCGCACTTGAACACCCTTAAGGAGGCTGGCAACAAAATCGTTAGCGATTAGTGGAGGATCGGAAATGGTTAGACATATGTGACTCCAGTACTAAATAAACACTATTCATGCACTTATAACGGTCTTCGAATAATATTATATCTGCCGTACCTTATGCAAAACCGCTAGACGGCTACTTTAATCCGTATTTTTTCACCGAGGGAAATAATTCATAAAAAAGAAAATGTTACTTTCGAACATTATCACAGTGGTAAAAAACATCTTCAGATTCTTGGTTTTGGAAATATCAGAAAATGTTAGCAGTATAAGAGTTGTATTTACTTTGGGCTTTACCTAATAACAGTATTAAAGGAATGCGCAAGTTTTAAAAGTTATATTTTACTTATTATTTTATTTTAGAAAGATATTGTGAAAACCAGTTCTACGCAATCTGCACAATTTTTTCGTGAATGTATTTATTAAAAGATTAACATAAACTCAAAATGTGTAAAACAATTCAAGCCAATTCCAAATGTCAAGAAGAGAAAATTTACTACCTAAGATGCAAAAATCTGTAGGTTTTTTTTATTATACGTTGGTTTTTATTAAAGCAAAAAGAGTTTGCACTTCTGCACATATTTTTTTTTGCCATCGAGTTTATTCTGGAAAGATATCTGCTGTTCAACATGTCCACCGCCACATGTGATACACGCAGTGCAGCGCTGAAACATGTGTCGCACGTCGTGGTAGATAGCACCCATGTTTCTGATGGTCTGGAATTCAGCATATATCCTGACCTCCAGTTCACCCCTGATATTGTGCAGGAGTGATGCACACGAGTGTTTTCACGTGGCCACAAAAGGTAGAAATCTAAAGGCGTTAAGTCGGGGGAACTTGATGGCCAGGCAATGGGACCTCACCGTCCTATAAAATGCTGTCCAAAAACAGTGTTCAGGTAGTCATGTACACAGAGGCAGCAGTGAACTGGTGCTCCATCACACTGGGACCACATTGCCACTTGAATATCCAGACAGACTCCTCCACAGATACATTGCAGCATTGATGCGTTGTGGCAAAACGTGCGGCCCTATTAAACGATAATTTACTATCCCAGTCCAGACGTTCATGGAAAACCTTTTCTTATCAGTTTGTTGGATACATCTTGTGGCTGTGTGCCTCAGTCTATACACGAGTGTTACGAGTATTGAACATACCATCCCTGGTGAAAGCTAAGATGATCACATATGTAAACAGTACCTGCTGTAGGAAAGTGTGGTAGACCTTGTTCGCATTGTTACAACAACCACCGACAGAAAACTCCACATGTACAGGAAAGTCAGCTTTCTGTAAGGTTTGAAGTAGATGTTTCTTTAACACTTGCGCCATAGAATGATTCTTGGTGTGCTGATAGATGGTATTTCCAGAACTCGTTGCAACACCTCTTCCTCAAAGCTTGGTTTCCGTAACGTCCTTCTCACTCCACTTGCTAGGTTCCTGACGCACAGTGAACCTGTTTCTGGCATACGGCGATCAACGCGTACGAACATTGTGTGACTGTTAGTGAACATCTGAAGGTACTGTATCTCCGCTTCTCTGTCATTGCCGCCGCTGCACCATCAACTAAACGCGCGTCTGCGAGCTCTGCAAACATGTAACCTTCCATGACACCTGTGCTACTGCGACGGTCAACGTCGCCAAGTGTAAAACATGCAGTGGATACAAGTGCAGAAACTAAGAGTCAAAGCGGGTAGTGCAGACTCACCTACCTATGCACGACATGCCAAGCACGCGCTGTTTGTGCTATCTGGTTGTCGCCAGCAGGTTCCTACAACCTCTAAGCGATGATTAACGCTACTTTCGGGTATAAGGAGACATTTCCGTACATGGTTACCTAAATAAAATATGTACCATTTTACTTCATATATGACCCATATCAATTTGTAACACTTATTCAATGCCACCCTGCTTATTGGAATTACGTATTCTACGCTGTCATACTCGTTCCGACTTGTCTTCGCAAGTGACGAATTTCCCCCTCTGACGTGAGGGAACAGCGTAGCGATAAGAGCCAGTGTCCCACGCTTGACGAGAATAATGTCGCCTCTATTCGCAGCGCGCCAAGCTGGCGTGCAGGGTTTTCGTTGTAGTATTTTTGCTACGGGACTTTAAGAGGGCGTGGTACATAAGTCAACGCTAAAAGCATTAATCTATAATAATTGTAGATTTCTTTAAGCCAATTTACGAAAAGTAAACAATAGCAATCCTAGACAATAGTTTTAGCCAACGTTTTAAACAAAATTGTTTCCAGTGTTACGAACTTCTGAGGCACAATCTCTGACGCCGGAACCTTGTGCGTTTAACTACGGCGCAAGAGATCACTCGTAAAGAATTAATAATTCTGGATAAATATGTTCTCCTAAAGTTGGCAAATACCATTATCTAGGATTGTCATTGAGTATTTTATCCATATTGGCTTCGAAAAAAGCGTAGAAATTAATTTATGTTTTCAGCGTTTATTTATCTACCACGCACTCTTAAGCGGTGACCACACTTTATTTATGAATAGTATGAAGTAACAACCAGCGCATGCCTCTCGCTTTGCACTTTACGAATTCACCTTATATTTTCGGAGTTACAGCAGTTAAAAAAATCGTTTTTAGCCATTTCAAGAGGCCCAAAAAATCATGTTTCTGACACGTGTGCTGTATTGTTGAAAACATAAGCATATCTAAGTAAGAATCCCAGTAACAACGGACTCTTGAAAAAAAATAATAAGTGGCCGAAAACAGTATCTCGATACAGCGCAAAACACATTCACTTTGGGTGCCACGCGCTCGTGTTCGGTGGTTTCATATATATTCTCCTGGCCCCATATTCTCAGGTTATATCGGTTGACCTTACCGTTGACGTGGAACGTCGCTTCTTCACTAAACACAAGCTTTGAGATGAAGCCATTGTCAACCTCATTCCGGAGAATAATGTCCGCGCAGAAAATACGTCTCAATTCTTTGTTATTTTCAGTAAGAGCCTGCACAAGCTGTAATCTGTATAGTTCGTACAGCAATCGCTTCCACAACACTCTCCACACAGCCGACTGAGAGAGTCTCGTTTCCTCATCGAGTTGATTTTCGCTTGCTGAATCCGTTGCACATTGTCGTCTGAAGCATGCGGCCGCCCGGAACTTTTGCCTTTGCACAGGCAACCTTCGTCACGAAACTGACAAAACCTCCCTAGGGTACTCCACCTATCAAGTGGACGACGTCTGTATTTGCGACAGAATTCGTGTTGAACAGTCGTCACCGATTGACATTTCTCAAAGCTAATGACACAGAATGCCTCCTGTTGTTCCATCGCCATTATGTTGCGGACTAACATTCCACACATGCTCTTAGTGCAACGAAGGTAGCTTTCAGTGCCCTCTAGTAGTGCACAAATGAAACATTACGTCGTACCCTCCCCCTCACCCTTCCACAACAAGACTTCTGGACGACATCCACACCATTACTCCGGACATTCTGGCACGAGTGTGGAACGAGTTCAGAGCATGGCCTTAGATTTTCAGGTCTGGACACTGCTATAAAATATTGACCCCCTTATGACTGATTTTAGTTCCTTCACTGTCCGCAAATATGAATGAAAACTGATGGCGCCACTAGCACACTCGTGCTAGTAATTATTTTTCAAACATTAAATGTAATATATTTTTAAAGTACAAATATTAGAAACTTACTTAAGTTTAACCAGAATATGTTTAAACACTTGAATTTTTGTTTAAAATAACTAACTTCTCTTCACAACGGCCCCACTGCGATAGTGGCGCCAACAGTTTCGTTCAGTCATACGAGGGTCAAAGATAAAGCATTGAAGAGTAGGTAAGTGTCCAGACCTGTTCTTCTACGGCCGTGGTTCAGAGTATCGCGTCGATGTGGGTCGTGCTACTCGTGGCGGTCAAATTTATCATTTATAAAGGTATGGTACAAACTTTCATTGTTCCGCAGTTCTTTTGAGTTGACACACAACCTTGTAAGTTGTTTGGTTGTGATTATACAAATCTACAACCCCACATGGGTGTCACGAAGGGTTGGCAAGGGGGGGGGGCCCTCCCTGGAACTTGGAGACCCTACAAAAAAGGACACTAATTGTGTCAGGCACTGTGAAAATGTCTTAATTTGCGTCAAATGCTGCAAAACAATGGTCTGTGTCGTCAGAGGCTGCAAAAAGTATAAGTTTTTGCTTATAATAGATTAGTATGATAGCTAAACTTAAATTTCTAAATCTTTGCCCCCTATTGAAATAATTCTTGGTGACGCCCATGAGTTGGGATATTATTTTTTCCTCGTCCTGTATAAGGGAGTTGCATCACAGACTGACAACGTTTTTGCCGACATGCATTTTGTGTGTGCGTGAGTCTAGGTGACAGTGACGTGTTGCGAGTGATACTTAAGCTATTCGACGGTATTGTGTACTGGAACTTCAAGAGGACTATCGGGGTGCTCCGAGCTCGGACATTGGGCCACCATTTCTGAGTGTTTAGAGTGGCATTTTGTATACATAAAGCTTGGACAGAGGACTGAAACTTTACAGAATTGAATTGATAACTATTATGTATATAGTAATTATTTCTTTAGTTTGTCATTAATTTGTAACTTTAACACAGATATTTATTTAATAGTGATTCACATTATTGATCTTCAGCCAGTCTGTCGGAGATAGCTGTAAATAAAGTAGGTTTAGCTTTATTTAATCCCTTTCATTTAATCAAATACCTCCATCTCACAGCGTACCTTGCACGACTTGTAACAGTATTTTACCGCGCTATACTATTTATTTTATTTACCCCAAAAAAAATTAACATGCTAAAACTATGTTCATCACTATCGAAAATTTTTACACATGGAAACTGAAAACCTTCCACGTTACACTAAATGCATCAACAAGGTACCCAGCTAAACGCTATAAAATGAAATAAATTATTACTCTCGCCTGTATGTCGACGTCAGAAATGATCAAACACCGTCCAAATCGCTATCTGACGAACTTATTGCCAGATATACAACGAACTTGCCCTGAAAGTCATATTAGAGGTTATCTATGTCAAATAGGTCTATGTTCTCCACAGTAACAGTACTGTTACAAGTTTGAGGAGCACACAAACTTTTCATGTGGGCTATTCCCATGAGTTCTTTTGGGATAGAGGTCTTATAATTATGAGTAAAAGAGTTAAATTAAGTACTAGATTTAATAGCTCACAAAGCTATGAAATACACAAAACAGTAATCAACTATAAATCTCACAACACAATTAATTACGCACACAATTAGTACCGTTCCACAGAACGTTAATTAACTTTCACAATTAAAGCACAAAAAATGTATACCATCAATTAATTAAACAGTACAAATCACGATAAAATTCAGTCATATAGACAATCAACATCTTTCAAGTAGTGACAGTGTACAACCTTAATAGTCCGCCGTAGTGATGAACCGTCGTGTGCTGCGCAGCACCCCGAGTGCAACGTTGTCTTCACTCTTGAGGTCTTCGGTTCGACTCCCGTCGCGTACCTCCTTCTTCGCCCGTCAGCCCGCCGCAGCAGTCCTCTTGGTTCGTCCAACAATGTTCCGAAGGTAGCCGCCTGCCGCCTCCCAGTAGACTCTGACGTCACCAAAATGTCTTCACAAGTCTATCTTCACAACCATAGAACCTTCCTCTAGCACGACCAATAGCGAACTCTCCTCCAATGTGCCGATTCTACCCTTTTATACTCCGGCCAAACTCCAGGGGTTTCCCGAGTTACATGGGTCTAAAAATAGATATTTCATCGTGTTTCGGATGTGCTTTTATTCACGTAGGCCGCCCTCGAAGGGTTAAGACGCAGTTGGGACAGGTATCTATGATGTAGTTTCGGCGGGATTCCCACTATGAGCCACCCGGGCTTTGAGTCATCGGCCAGCCCTCAAGGTGTTACGAAACAGCCGCCGACCACTGGCCTCCAGGAACATGGCACGCAACACTGCCCCCTCCTTAAGTCTGTTCGTCCCGAACAGACACAGCAGCCTCAGGTCCATCGTAGAGGGCCAATCTGTCGATGTGTACA
>PNEQ01055780.1:0-10740 GCA_003012365.1 Medauroidea extradentata
TATTGTGAGGTTTCCCAATCTACACATTCTGCCACAGCATAATATTGCATTTGTTGAGTATGAGATGTTCCCATTTATCTATTTGTAATCTTTGTACTTTTTGATTTTTTAGAATTTTATTCATATACTACGATAACTTAATTGGAACTCTTATGAAGCTGTAGAGGAACTTAGTATAAGCTCCCTCAGCATATGCAGTGCTCCGATAGTCTGGCGATATCTTGTAATTATTTGTAAAAACAATGTTTATTATTTTATTGTTGAAGAATTATTTTTTAATTATAAGTCCATACTTAATTTTAATGTGCCTACATACAAATAGGCCCATGTTCTTAGGTTACCAATGTATCTGTGAAACTGTGAAACATACTGCCTACCCGCCCGAACTAAATAAGATTTGGCCACAAAAGGTTTCCCTTGTGAAATAACCTCTTCACCATCCCCACCCCCCTCCTTCCCGACCGTCCGGCCCTTCTGAAGAGAAAAACTGTACTGTTTCTGTAACGAGCTCTGAGCTCATTGAAGCAAATAAACAAATAAAAAAAAAAATACAAATTCTGTGTTGGTGAGCTAATAGATATAAAATTTCTAATCTACTTCTAGTATGATACAGCGAAAGTAAGTGCCGTGAATTTACTTTCAAAACACAGGCATTGTACATTACTATATGCAAAACAGTTCTAAAACTTAAAGATTTTACGTCTTCATGCTATTAATGTCACTAATCTTAGGTGCAAAGTCAAAAATATCCAGTTTGAGGAAAGAAAAGGGTTGATCACATGTGAAATGTGGAAGTTCCCAATAAAACTGGTGTTCGAAGTAACTTGGGATCCCAACCCACTTACAGTAGCTACGGTCTTCACTCTTACACTTCATTTAAATACATACAGTGAAATCTTATCATAAGGTACACTACATAAAGGAAACAGGAAATTTTACTCTTAGTCCTCTGAACTTAATGTCTTTGTATTTTGAACACAATTTCTTTGTCAACAAGTAGGAGTCTTGAAAGTAAACCATTAAAATGGTGTGTCTAAATTACACTGAATTACTGAATGTCTATTTGAAATTTTTTATTAATTGCTCTCTTTCCAATTTACATACAGTTCATCCCAACTAAGAATTCCATATTTTGACAGCCAATGCTACCAATAATTGTAACACGTACCAAAATAACATAACATTTAAAACTGTTGGGCATGTTCGTAAGGCCTGATGAATCAGTAGTGGAAGCTCTGAACAACAAATCGGTTAACTTCCATCACCGACGTTGAAAATAGTATTTTTTATATAGTTGAAAAATAAGTAAGAATTTTGGAGGAACCATAATATAATAACACCGGCTCAGTATCCAGCATTACTCAGTTACCGTAACTATTAAATTCTATTCAGATTGTGTAATTTCTATAATTATTTTAAAAACAACCACACCATTTCAGTCTACCTGTATTGGCAACCAAAACAAGGGATGGCCAAGAGTGTGAACTGCGAGGCTTTTCATGTATTTGTGATTCTTATAAGGTGTTATTTAATTTTCTGTGCTTATATTTAATACATTGCAATGCGGGAATTTAAAAACCCAGCCAGTATTCGCCAATGATAACAGGATATTAAGATGTCTTTCAGAAGACGGGAACTGGAAAACCGTTCAGCCTTGACAACGACCACCCGGCAGCTTGCCTTGGCAAGTCTATAAAAATCAGATGCTAAGTAAGAAGCAGGTAATCTGTTCAGAGGGAGAGAAAGGGAGGGGGGGCAATTACTTGCCATTTATTTTAACAGAATTTGTGGGTAAACATGGTTCTTGTTGTAGGACTATATATATACTTGCTCTTTTCAAGGTGCCGACTCAATAAATTATTTTTGTACAAAAAAAGTCCTTGTTTAACGTAACGTTTCTTTAGCAAGTAAGTTGTACCATTTAATATCAAGCCCACAAGAAATTTTGTGCCTGTCAGCTGCAAAAATGTAGGCCTACATATTACCAAAAGAAAAGTACAGAAGATTTAGATCTGTGCATTATCCGGGCAAGTGTACTTGTTTAATCATATGTATTACCAAAATTATTTAAAGCTGATCTGAGAAATTAGGCCTACACAGGTATGTGTATTATTACTTATGCTTTTTATGTTGATACATTATTTACTTTTAGGTTGTGAGGATACATTATTTCCTTTTAGGTTGTGAGAGTGCAAATTTTTGCTATGTAGCCTACAAGAAATATGTTTACAATTTTTTAAAAGTATTGTGAGTGGTACAACTACGATATTAAATTTGTTTTAATTTTGAAGATAGGCCCTACCATGAGAAGTAAGTTTCTTTTAGTCAACTACTTGAAACTTAAAACATGCTGCTTTATTATCTGATAGTGTAGAACCAAATTGAAGGCAACAACAAAAATTATTGTATTAATGCTTGTATGTATTATTTTATTTTAGTTTAAAGATGTTTGCTTGCATTGTCACATGCTCTTGCAACTTCAGTTTGTTGTAACCAAATAAGTTACTATTATTTGAACTTTTTAGGTATCAAGTAGAAATAAAAAACCATAAGTAACAAATACTATATAAGTTAACCATGCCTGCATGTTTGTTTATTTACGGTAATGCCCTTAAATGTTACAATAATTTTGAGCATACCTAGGATAACATACAATAAATAATCTTAAATCTTGAATAATTATGTTACCTTAACATCTGTAGAGTAGGGCTGTGCGACATCCAAAATTTGATATCGACATTCGACATGAACCAGATGTCGATAAAAGTTCGACATGTCGACTTTGACACCATGTCGACTTCGACACCATGTCGACTTCTACATCATGACGACTTCAACATCATTCCGATTTCGACAACGTGGCAATTTCGACACAATTTTGATTATTCCCCGCGTATCGAACAAGTAAATATTGCCATACATTTTATTATATCTACAGTCCTACCATGATGCTTCGTAAATTGATATTAGTATTTCGGATAACGAACAAATCATTGAAGCTGGAATGTATGTGTTAAAATGTTACTCAGGAAAGCATTATATTCATATTCAGTTTATCAAGCCTATAAACTGCATGTTGATGTGCGACACTGCGAGGTGCGACCGTTTGCTTTGCTGACGTTAGGATAGTATTATATGCGACATGATGTTCAGCTTTAATCGTCGTGTTGCACCTATTGTGTTGTGGTAGTAGCCACGAGACAATAACACATAATCTGGCAACTGTAAAGGGGGGAGTGGGTTAATAATTTAACTTTAATATTTGAATAATTTTGTTTTCATTAAATGCTAACGATCCTATGTTTACATTCTTGTCTTCATATTGGCGGCAGGTGATAGTATTTTTTTTTGTAACTATGCCACCCCAATGTACTTAATACATTAAAAAAAAAGCAATAAACCATACGTTGTAAAATAAATTTGTGTGCTGCATCACAGCCTTCATGCAAGTACGGGTAATTTTAAACTAGTCATACCCATGTGTTTTTTACAGTGTATCATGATAAACGTACAGTAAATACACGTAAAATAACAAAACCACGGTAGATGTATTTTTACACGCTGTTGTGTAAAATAACCCGTACTGTTAGGGTAAAAGAAAATTAGAATTATTTTGCTTTCGCGGTTGTGGCAAGAATGTTACCGAAAAATAAGTTTTATTTTCTAAATATTAGTTTAGCAATTAGTTTCGAGCGCATAAATTAGTTTAGCCAATGAATTTTTATATTTCGACAATGTGTAAATTTTCAACATTAATTTTAAACGACTGAAAATGTTTCTAGTCTCAGTGGATTCCAACCCATGACCTTCAGACTATCAGCTCAGCATTATAACTACAAGAACACAAGTATACGATACACATTCAAGCTCGTAACTTCAGCGGTAGAATTTCATCGATAGACTACATGAACAACTTATGTAATAGGATATTTTAGACTAATTGGAAATATTTTGACATACTGTACACCAATTACCAAGTTTTATTCCACTCTACGCGTATATCTGCTGAATTATATTCTACAAGTAAGCACAACATAGTACGTCATTGTATGCGACGATCTAGTTTTCAAAACCAAGTCATACAGACAACCAAATGAAAAACAAGTTTATGCACATATAATATTTGGAATAGGTTTCTATGAAATAAATGATACACAAACTTCATTAATGAAGTGGCAGTTGTGACTACTTGAAAATAGTATTCAAGAATTCAGTTGGGCCTGCAACTAAATCACAAACCTTTTTAAGTTTGAAGTTTAATCTGCATATTAATATTTGCATAGACAATTCACAATTGAAGATATTTATAACAAATTAATAATTGTGTTCGAGATTCTTAAACAAAGAAACAAAATTTGCATTAGATAGAATAGGAAATATTTGCACTGCATATTAAACGATGCAGATGGATTGTTAAAAAAATTATTGCATGCATAGCATAGTAAAATTTTCACATTTAAGGCCGATTTATATAAACACGAGGGCTGACAATGCACTTTTGTGTATAAATGCATATGTTTATGTGAAAGGGTTCATCCATTTACCGTGGTTTACAAAACCTACAATACAAGAATTAGTGTAATGGTTTTTAATTTTACTCGGTATACATTTTTAAAAACTTTATGGACCAAACATGAAACTTCACTATGAATTTTTACGTAAAAAACTATTTTTGTTTAAGTTATTAATAAAAATTCATGACAGTCATTGTAAAATTGTACGTTGAAATACGTATTTTTGCAATGATAACGATGTGTTGATACAATGACAGTACAGTAATAAAACCAAAAATTACTAGTAATGTTACTTAATTTCTTTATATGTATATTTGAAAGTGTAATTTAAAATAAAATTTCTGGTAAATATCTATATACGTCTGTGTAGTTTAATCTCGAGTTTATAGTAATCTTTGGATTTCTAAATTCGGTATTTGTCAACGTGACTACATGTACAAATTTGTAAAATTATCGAACATTTGTACGTGTAAATATTCACTTTTTTTTACAGCGTAGCATGTAACGCTTAGTTGTTATAAATAAGTTTACTTGTTAAAGTAAGCATTTAATTCCAAACTACTAAAAGCCGTTGCGTTTATCTATCGAAAGAGCATACACCTCAGAAACAGAAAACGTCTGAATGGTAGTTTCGTTATACCACATTTAATACAAACATAATAATACCCTAAAATGGCAAAACACACTTTTTTCTATCTACTTTTCTCTGTACAGATTAGCATGTTATTTATTACTACGAAAAACATTATTTTATTCCATGTATACATAAAATTAAGTGTCCCATGCACTCATTCACTCACTCATCAACACACAGCCCTAACTACTAGACCTAAAAATATGAAAATTTGTGGGCGGTTTCCCCTTATCTTGTAGGCAGCCATTAATAAGGGATTTTTCGAAATTCGATAAGTAAAGTGGTGAAAAGGGGTGGAATCCGTTTTCAGCGAATCCCAGACATCTCAACATGAAGAGCTACCGTTACTTTATTTACTTCAAAATATTGTTCAAAGAAATTTTTATTGATAGATTTTTCGTTTTTTTTTTTAATTCGGAAATTAAGGGGTGAAAAACCATTAAATGTGTTTTAATCAATCTTGGATTCCTCTTAAATCAGTTGAGATATCAAGGTGATTTTCACTTCAAAATTATGCTTGTATAAATACTTCAAAACTATTTTCAGGCGTTTAAGAAATTCAAACTCAAAAGCTGTTTAAAAATTAAAATATGTTTGCCATTAATCTTCCGTATCTAATAAACCTGGTCAGATACCGAGGTGGATTTCGCTTTAAAATAAAGCTTACTTAAATATCTAAATATTAATTCAAGATTTTTTGGAAATTCGAATTTAAAAACCGTTTAAAAATAACACTTGTTTCCCCTAAATGATCCGAACCTCCTTAAGCAGTTTTGTTTTAAAATGAAGCTTACGTAAATATCTAAAAATCAAAATCAGAATTTTTTGGGTGCGAAAGAAGGAAAATGTTACTGAGCTCTCAAAGAGTCAAGTCAATATGACCTAGGGAGAAATAATTCAACCACCACCTTGGAGTATTAACGTCGTATATTGTTAATTTCTTAAAGATTGTTAATTGGATAGTTCACTAAACTCTTGTTGTAATTTGTAGTTTTTAATTCGTGGTAAATGCTTCTTTTGCATAATTTTCAAGGCTAATTATTGTTCCATTGGTAATTTTAATGATTGCATGATTGTTGTTATCCCGTTTATTTTATATGCATTTTGATTGAGAGTAAACAAATATTTAAAATTAACTATTTCATTTTTAACTAATAAGAGTTCCATCCCGAATGAGCTCAGAAAAGTGTATTTTGATTTCATGCAACAGTATGTTCCAGTGCTCGCTATCACATACGTACCACGTGTATAATTTTGTTTAGAGAAACTGTTTGTATCGAATACATTGCGTGTGTTAGTTACCGTGTACGGCGGTTCACTTATCTTTTGCAGAAAGCTCAGTGACGGTGTATCAGACGTCTCAAATATCATAAACATTTGGTGGGATGTGATACAGTCCTGGGGCAATGTAATTTAATTTTCTACTGATAAAACAAAGATTATTATGAAAGTGTATCCCACTTGAATTACTTTTATCTGTGCACGTTTAGTGACATCTGACTAAAGCCAGCACCGACACAAGGCTCAAAATAGATTGAATAACAGTTGGGGTGTCACACTTTCATTCCGTTTTGTTTTCAAATATTGATTCAATTAGAGTTGCGGCAGAGATGTTTTGGTCCGATTTTGTTCATCTAGGTTACTATAAAGTTTTATATTGCAACTAAAAAAAATTTTGAAAACATAAAAAAAAAAAATTTTTTTTGCCTGCTACACAACTGTATAAAAAGGAAAGCTGCCCAAACGAGGGAAAAATAAAATACATCTGGATATTGCCAAGTTCCGCTTTGGAGGGGTTTTGCTGCATTAAGAACTGTGTCTTATTTTCTTTTTTTGTTTGAAAATTCCATAATGTATTTAATTTTAAAAAGTGTGCGAAGTAGGGTACGCACAAGTTAGACACAGCTCTCCTCTATTTCGTTTGGTTTACCAAAACACTTGAAATAAAATAATCGCAGACAACGCCACGACAGTGATTATCATAATATGATACACAGTTACGTATTAGGTAATGTGTCCTGCTTCTTTTTCTATTTTAAGAATAAAATGAAGTTGTCAATTTTAAGAAAAATAGTAGTGGGCAAAACCGTGACCGTGCAGTTAGTATGAACATAAAATATTAACATTACCCATGACCAGTAGGTATTTTACTGCTATACCAAATTTATGACTGTAAATTTCATTTGTACTTGCAAACCTATTTTAAGTGTATAGTGCGAACTGCTTGATTTAAATTTTACAAGCAGTCATAAATCTTATGCAATTTATTAATTTACTGTTACAGGTCTAAGAGAAGGCAAAAATAAAAATGCTGGTATTAAAGTACAGTTATAAAATTTACTCAAACTGAAAGAAAGGGAGTCTCAAATTTTCACTTTCACTTCACATTACATTTTATAAGCTAAAAATGAAACATTACATGTGCACAGTTAGCAGCCTTAAAATTAGCAATTAGCTCGCAGGTTTTCGTTCCTTTTCGCTTGAAACACTAACAAAATTAACTATTTTAGCTTGCTTACAGCATGAATTAAAAAAAAAAATACGTAGTTTCATGTTTATTCTTATAATATAAATAAACTGTCAGAAAAGCTAAATAAAAAAACTGTTTTTAATAACATATTTTCAGTTCAGTTGAAATACCTTATAGATGGACCAGGTTCTTGTGAAATGGTGAAATCTGTGTCCTCTTTTCTACGATTACATGAATATTGAAATAAACTAAGTGGATATTTCGATTTGAGATGCGATCTCATGCTGGCGGTATTCCCCTTAAGGCGGCCACCTATCTCACGCTTCAAATGCATTGCAGTGTGTCCATAAACAGGATTTTTCTACGAAGTAATCCACATGTGCCCATTGTACTAACATACGAAAAGACAACAAACACCAGACAAGGTCGGAACCTCATTATTAAGACACCATGCTTATTAAAAACACAGTTTCTTAGCCCTCCAACATGGGTAAAAACGCGCTTTTCAGACGTCCGTATTTCAAAATGTACTAACCGCATGTATGTGAAGCTCAGATTGCGACCTGCACTAAACTTAGTTGCTCGTAATGGCGTCGCGGCATTTGATGCGCGCTTCAAGGTCAACCTTACAGCTCCGTAGTGGTCGGTGCCCTTAATGCAGTTGACAACGTGTCCATACTTTATACACTTGGCCTTTTGATCTATTAAATATTATGATAAAGTTCTAATACGGACTCCCGCCGGTAGTGGTAGACTCGTGTATGGTCTCACAATCATTTATATCAACACAAACAACGTTCGTCTCACGACTTTCATCCGTCATGACGATATGAACGTCACAGAAAATAGTTGTAACTTTCAATAAAAATTATGCTATGAGTTAGTGGTGCAACGCTGAATTAAACCGAACGTAGCTCAATACACGCGACGCGATGCAAGGACAAAGATGAAACTGAAGCAAGAGACCGCGAACACGTGGACTGGACTGGACCTGCCTTACTTCGATTAGGAAAAATGTGTGGGATACCTTCTTGGCGTCAGTTCCCAGGCTCCAGCCCACGCGTGTGCTGAAAGCGAACAGAGGTAAATAAAGTAATATGAAGACGTAGCGAACCCTATCCTGTCACACGCATATGCACAGAAAGCCAATACCCCACGACAAATGTCGATTTCGACACATACGTCGGCCTCGACACGTGCGTCGACCTCGATACATGTCGACCCTCGACACATGTTGACCCTCGACACATATGTCGACCCTCGACACATATGTCGACCCTCGACACATATGTCGACCCTCGACACATATGTCGACCCTCGAAACATGTCGACCCTCGACACGTGTCGACCTCGATACATGTCGACCCGACACATGTCGACTTCGACACATCGAAAATATTATCAGATAAATGTTGAAACATCGACATGTGTTACATGTCGATGTCGACTTCGACATGTCGACATATCGCACACCCCTACTGTAGAGTAGGCTATTCAATACAGTAATATGAAATAATTTTTCATTAACACACCCAACTAACCCTAGTAAGATTAATGTGCAGCCAATATTGAAAAATTAATTACATACTTGTCCGAGATCTAAAAATAACCAAAAGAAAATCACAACACATTCAGGATTTTATTGTAATCATATACCTTAACAGTTAATGTGTTTTGATTTCATTGTCAGTTGGAAAACAAACTGTGGCCGAAGGATATACAATACATCTTATGAACTGTCAAAAAATGGAATTCTTATACGGTATGGACTGTACGTGTGATGACAATTCTTCTGTTAGCATACGGCTTACATATATTTCCTGGTAAGTGGTATCATTCAATGCACAAGCTAGTGTTTTGTTTCAAATTAAATATTTTTACCATATCTATAGTTTTAATTTTAATTGCAGTACGGTACATTATTTAGTGCAGTGATGATTTACAAACATGTATAAATAATGTAGTTCCTTTAGACATTTTATTTAATACAGTAAATTTAACTGTTATAATGCTTAAACTATTAAATGTAATGGGATAAATGGATAATCAGAATATGGACATAAATTACAAAGTTCCACATTATTGACAAAAAATTTTAAGGCATGCAAAAATCTTGTATGTCACAGTGATTCAGTGCATGCGTTAGTATTTAGATGATATTGCATGGCAGCTATATTAATGCTTGACAACTCACACAAGCAAGCATACTATAACCGGATTAGTTACTTCCTAGAAGTACCACACATAATGCAATTACACTCATCTAACGATAAAATAAATAACTTTCATTCCAGCAAAACACAAGTGTAAATCAGAACTCAATAATATATTGTATCATACTACATACAATTTACGTACACAATACTGTATTAGAGTCAATGTACAGTTAAATGTATTGTCATAATATTTAACAGCTTAGCTATATCTTAGGGTCTATCACTGGTAAAATTAGTCTGACTCTATGTATGGTATTCTTAAGCCATGACAGGAAAACCAACAAGCTAGTTCCACCAAATTTTTTGTGCAAATCTTTTTATAGGAGTGACCCTTATCTGATGAGATACAAATTATACAGCATCTACATATGAACGCTGTTCTGGGTCCCGAAATTATTTCACTTAGTATGTAGGAGAAACGTATGTAAAGATGAATGACTGTAAAGTATGCAGTCCTTTACCATTAATCTGGTTGCAATGAAAATTTTGTGAGTTGTACATGCACCCGCAAAGGTTTTGTGACCAAAAAAAACTTCTCTGGGGTAAAAGGGGGAAATAAGGAGGTCAGAACTGTGCAGCCAAAAAATTTATTGAAAATATTTTCTGTTTCAAAATGTTTCTAAAATGTTCATTAATGACCCTTAATATTATTTTGCCCCATTAAAATTTTCAAAACTTGTTTGTTTAAAAAAAATTGCTTTCAATATTGTTATTTATAACTGATATGAAATTTGAAGGGCCAAAAAGTTTTTCAAAATTTTACAAAAAATTTTTTTCTTAATTACTTTTTAGAAAAATTTAATTTTTTTAATGTATTGAAAATAGAAATGAAGAAAATTTTGTGTAAAACTTACTTACACTGAACTTTTGCACGGCTCAACGAGGCTCCACTTTACAATCAGTATT
>PNEQ01055780.1:19199-68907 GCA_003012365.1 Medauroidea extradentata
AAATATATATATATATATATATATATATATATATATATATATATATATATATATATATATATATATGTTGTCACAGGGATAAGGAACAGCATGCATAAAGGTAAACTGTAGCAGAGTGCATTTCAGGAATGAATGTTGGCATTGAAAGTGGTAGGGAGGGAGGGGATACACACACCTTGTCTGCCTCTGTCTTCATACGTAATGCGACCTCCTTCTCTTGCTGGCACTGCTCCCGCAGTGAGGTCATCTCGAGGGCAACGAGGCGTGACACGCGGCTCATGTTCTCCTTCATGGTGCGAAGCTCGTACAGCTCAAGCACCGCCGCCTGCCGCGCACTCCGCTCCTCCTCCAGCTCAGCAGATAGGTTCACCGTCTGCTCCTGCGCCTCAAACTCCTGCAGGCGCGCTGCGTTCAGGTCCGCCTGCAGCCGCGCCACCTCCTGGCTCATTTCTGCAAGCAACACAAGGCGCTCACTCACTATCTTCTTTTATCCTCTACCTAGGACGGACATGTCTGCAATTAGTTTGGTCATCTGATCAGTTAACAAATTGCTTGACTTCTCTAATTTCTATACTTAAGACCAAACAATTTTACCTGTTGCACTGTCAGAGCAAATGGTTAGAAACACAAAGACTGGGTGGTAAAAATTCTGTTTAATTTCTCTTGATACTGGACAAATAATTGTTAACTATGCCAAGATGAAAATAGTTGATTTTATTGTAAACAGATAAATCATGACCAAAGTGTATACCATACTAAGCAATACAATTGTATTTTGAATGTTCGACTTGTAAGTACAGTAAATCAGAACTGTTTGTTGATATTAAACAAGTAAATAAAAGCAAAGCATAGAAGACATGTCATTCTTATACAGGTCCTAGTTACACAACCAGTTAAGGATGCTGCCTCCCTCAGAGATCTGGCAAGGACAAGGGTAGGGCGTTACATGTAAAATTACATTCAGTTGGGTTATCTTTCATGATAGAAGAGAATTGGTTTTTGTTAAAAAAATAATTTTCTCCATTAGGTAGACAAAAATATTGATACAGGAATAAAAATGATTAAATAAGATTCATTTTTTAGTGTTTTTAAGGCACGAAAATACTTACGTATTTGTTTATAGTTTTCAGGGTATTGAAAAAATAGCCTAAGAGATTCTACACCAGTATGATACATACGGACAAGAACAAGAATTTCACTGGTGGGATATATACTGTATATATTCGACAGGTACCTAACCCCACTTAATATAATTAAACATGTAAACCTCTAACCTTCCTTTCACCACAGCTCTGGAGTAGGCAGCATCCTCAAGTTTGAATAGGATGTGATGATAATCTGAACAACTTCAGATCCGATCTAACCGTAATCAAACCTTAACATGTTCAAAAGTGAACCAGTTCATAATATTGTGTAATTGTGGCTTATAACCAATAATACTCAATACGTCAACAGTGGTCAAGTCCAGATGCTATCACAGGTATTAAAGTACCATCCTACAAACAACTTTTTATGCAAACAAACATATCTCTGTACTCTGATGAAATCACTAAAGCCAAAATTATTTCCAAAAAAATTCTTCTTACCTTTGATGGTGTTGCGAAGACTCTCAAGCTCATCCCCATCCTTGCTGTCCACGTCTCCATCTTCCATGCCATCCACAGAGTCTGTTATGTTGCCAGCATTGACTTGCAAGAACTTCTGGGTGAGCGCTGCGCTCTTCCTCTTCAGCTGCCTGTTCTGCTTGTACCACTGCAACACGACAGCAGGATACCACTTTGATATCTTCGGTGCATTCCTTTAGTTTATTGCTGAAAAGCACTAGCTAGTACCTAGTTTCAGTAATGTCAGCTATAGTTCTGTTACTGTTGACGACCACTGATGGTCACTGAGGAACGTTCTGACTCTTCGTGCAAGGTTTCAACCACTACTGATAACCACTGAGTTTACTGGGGCTCTGGGGGAGATGAAGTGCCAGTAAAAACAGCTGGTGCGAGATTCAATTCATCTGCCCTCTAATAAATGTTTACAGAAATTCTATTTGTGGTGCTACATTAGGGTATGTTCACTTGAAAAAGGAAAAATAACATTAAAAAATAATTAAATGCTAATAGATTAGTTTTTTTCGGAAAACATCAACGAAACTTTTTGAAAACAAAGAACTAAATAATGGATGACAACTTGTGTTTTAGAAACTAAAAATTTGATGCATTGAGATATATTGCTTACAGGCAGAACTACAGTAGAAATTATTTTCAGGAACCATGTACAAAAATAATTGTTAGATTCATTAATAAATTCCATGTTTAGATGGGATAAAACTCAAAAAATTTGGTTTCGATTTTTAATCAAGAAATGTGTTACACTTCACGTAGTGTGACAATCATGATCATTCTTTAATGGTATTTCATATTTTCTCCACAACCAGCATAGCTCATAGCGCCTCATCAATTTTCGTCTCACACACACACAAGCTCACCGTCTCACACACACACAAGCTCACCCTTCACCAGGTAGCCACCTTATGCTGGTAAAACAATTGCACGATAGATTGACACATCTGCAGTGACTCAAAAAACAAAAGGTGTCCACCAACAGAACTGAAGTTTCTGTGACAGCAGCTAGACAAAAATTGGGGATGCGGCGCAAATTCCGAATAGAAATTTAATAGATTTTATTCGAGTTAGAATTTAATTATGCACCCAAATGGTGGTGAAACTGGTGAGTTGGTAGTAAATTGTGTTTGTTTATTTATTTGGTTACCATGCGCGTATTATATTTTTAACCAAACGTCTAATTGTGCCAGTACATTTTAAAAATGTATAACTATGAACAAAAAAAAAAAAACTGAAATACAGTAAACATCTGTAGATGTCGTAGTAAAGGTTAGTATGTAGTGGCAACGAACTACAGTATTTACATGTTACTTTTTTGTAGTATTTGTTATGCGGCAGCCAAAATAATGTTCACAATAACGAGAGTTTTTAGTGTCACGTGGCACCCTTAGTGTTGCTTCTGTTGTGCCATTGTGATTCTGACATTAAGAAGAGACATCCATCACTAACTTGGATTATTATAAATACTGTATTGTCTTAACATCTTTTGTTTCTGATTTTTTTTTATACATTTGGCCATAATACAGCAGAGATATGATATTGGGAGACAACTTAAGTATAACATTAGTACAATTACCCATTTCCTTAGTTTGGCTTGTGGAGTTCCTGAAAATTAATTTTAATAAATGTCTGTGACTGTGTTGCAATTCCAAAACATAAATAATGAAATGATTCTACTACGTAGTGTCATATTTTAATGTTCCAGTAAGTCATATTATACACTTTCAACATCACTCACAAATTTATAAAAATTAATTACAACAGAAGTTACATACAATAGATATTCAACAAATCAAAGAGAGCGGCAGCTACTAGCTCCTGTGACTATGTTATCAGTGCTATAAATATTGCCTAACCAACAGATTGTGTAAGGCAGCAATGTCGCCTCAGTCAGACGTACCTGAGATGCAGAGTTCATGGCATCTTGCATCACTCTCTGGTCCACCTCGTACTTGTTCTTCAGTAAGTCATACTCTCTGTACACTGCCTCCGACACTGTACAGACATAACCACACACGAGCTCAGCATGTATCAACTGTGTGCCATGCTACAAAGACATTCTGAAAATTGTCAGACTACAAGGAACTTTGCGACTCACAGCATCCCACTGTGTTTGCCACAAAGAGTAAAAGATTTAATGTGTGAGTGTAATGTATTGGGGACTTCCACATGCTAGTTATGGATACGGTACTAAGAACTACTTCCGTATCTCTGGTACGCTGTCACCAAATGTAAAAACTGCATAAAGTTATGGCTGAGAAAATTATAACTATATTTTATAATTTGCACTTAATTCTTTTACATGTATTTAAGGTCTCTGTTTAACCTTGATGCTATGAAATTTAAAGGGGGTGGTAACGTTATTTAAATTATTTCTCAGTGGATACATTTTAAATATAATTCTGTCAAACTGTTGTTGAGTAGTCTTGGTGAAATTCTTTGAATATATTGCCCAGAATAATACAATTTTTATATTTAGTATGTAATATCCAAAAATGTTACATAAAATTTACATATAAATGAAAATGGGAAAGAATACTTAATTTTCTGAATCTCTTTATGTAACAATACTCCTTCAGAAATGTCCTATCAATTTCTTTTGTTTCAAAGAATTACCTTCAACTTGAGAAGTAATTTAGTTTAAGGCTGATTTGATTCCCCACTTAAACTCTACGACTCCAAGTTAGGCAGAGCCCTTAACATTACGTAAACAAATAAATTTTTTGTTAACAGAAAAAAATCACTGCTGTGCCATTATTTTGGATGGTACATCTATGAGCACATGCTGTTAACCACTGTCAGATTAAAGGTACCAGACATTTGTGAATTCTGAAGTCATATTCCTCTTTGCATTTGGCTTGTTGAATGAAACAGCAGTTGCTCTGTGACAAATAACAAATGCACAAAGACAAGAGATTACCAACCTTTCCTGAGATGATTCAGCTTTTCTTCTTTGTCCGCAAGCTGCTTCTTGATGCTGTTGTAGTCCCGGGCAAGCTCTTGGTAGCGCTTCTGCAGCTCTGCATTCTCCCGTTCAGCTGAAGAAACATTAATGAATGCAATATCTTTTAATGTCTGTTAAAGGTGCCCACATACACTGGTATTGAACTGTGCTGCAGAGGGTTGGAAAGTAATATTTATTTTCTAAAGTAATTTAAATGTTCATAGTGTATCTTTCTATATGAATAAAAAATATTTAGAGAACTTTCAATACAGTACTTTCAAAACATCATACACATTTGAAATACTACGACTGAGACTTCCAAAATCGCTACAACCTACCTTTACGTACAACTATGACACAAAATCTACAACTCAGATTGATATAAATCTAATCAAAAGTCCTACAGTGTACTTAGGTGCAGACCTTCCATCAATGAAATGATTGAGTCACTATTTCAAGTTGCATAGTTTCAACTGTATGCGAGTTTAATGCCTTGCGCACAGGAGCAATGGGACACTATGTGTACGCGTCAGTGTAGCACTCATTGCTTCTTCACTTCTAAGCCTCTACAGCACAAGACAACGCCATGCAAGTGGTACCCTTAAGGCCATGGGTCATATTTAATAAGCCGTTGTTTTTTTTTTAAATATTATCTTTAAATTTAAAAAAAAAGAAACTATGTATTGTAAAACCGCCACATGGATTTAAAGACAAATATTTTTACTGTGTAACCTAACTAAGTTATCAAAGCAAAACACATTTTCACAATTTTAGCTAATTACTGACATAATTTTTATTAATGTCGATAATTAGCTAAAATGATGCAATTCTTTGCTTTGAAAAATTAGGCTGCATAGTAAAAACAATTTTCAACACATATGTGATGAATTAATGATATTTACTCCTTTTTAGAATTAAAAAAAAAAAAAAAATTTTTGTAAATATCTACCTAGCTAGTGCAAGTGCACTCTATCATGAAGCATGGGTTTATTCAGACCATAGTACAACCACATTCCAAGGCCCCAATCACGCAATATAGCCACAGACAAGTGGAACCCTTAACGGTGCCGGCTATCATAGGCCTCGAGTGTGTTGCAATGTACAGGAAAATACTTTTTTTTTTTAATTTATTCCACACGCGTTTGTTGTGCCAACGTATGATAAGAAAACATACAGTACTTTGGACAAGGGTGGAATGTACTGTTAAGTCATTATGTTTATTAAAAGCACTGTTTCTAAGCCCTACAACATACTGTAGCTAAAAACTGCCTTTTCAGGGTGTTGTACTGCAAAATATACCAACAGTATATACTGTACACAAAACTCAGATAGAAACGAGCTCTGAACTAATTTTATGGTCACTAATGAAAGTTTCATAGTAAAAAAGGATCTGAAAGAATCTTGCACGCTAGTTCAGTGCTTGGCTCATTGTGGCAATGTGACATTTGATGGGCACTTTAAGATTGCACTTATAGCTCTGTCACTTCTGAGCCTCTAACATGCAGGTAGGCAGGGCCCTTAAGGACTCTATCCATCTATCTATCTAAGAAGCTCATAACCATGGAGTTTAAACAGGGAATTTGTGTTTAAATTCATTGTACTTCTTGATTAACCCTTTTCCAAGAATGTTTCAAACAAAAAGTGTTCTACATATAATTTCTTAACAAAAATAGTGATAGAAAGGATTTTAATTAGACTATTTTCTGACAATTTTTTGCAAGTTATAAATTTTAAAATTAAATGAATTGTAGTATTTTTAAAAAATGGCAAAGTTTCCAACACAGTTTTTTTTCTCAGAAATTTCACATGCATTAATTTTTGTTTGAAAGAATATATTTTAAAACTTCCATTAAGAAGTAATAATATTTAATACAAATTCCCCTTTAACTGTGTGGCTGGCCTCGTACCTCTGAATGTCAGACAGACACACATTCACAGCGGTGATATCTCACCTACAACTCAGTCTTAAGTCGACAGCTTCCTTGAAGTACAGCAGGAGCATAGCCATGATTATTTTTTGGTGGTGGGTGAGGATATTTCTGTTGCAATGTACTATATACATATCCATACATACACACACAGACACAGAATAATCTCATTAATTTTGCTTGCTTGGTATGTTATTGCAGTTATATTTCATAAACTCAACACTGTAGTAGAAAGTATGACAGTTCCCTCAGCATTTTGGGGTTGTTGGAGGCGGATACATCCCCATGGCAAAGACCCCACAGTACAGGCAGCAATAAAAGAAATTACACACTTCAGGAAAACACGTCGTGCATCTCAGCATCTGGCTGGTCTACACCGCATCCTGCTTTTTATCTAATACTTCACGGTTTGCTGTTTCCATATCTCCATCCTCGCACAGTCCCACTCTAGCCTGACACAGAATCCTCAGAGACAACATGTCTGCATCATCCAACAACTGGCCGCATACAGCATTAACTCAGCAGTTACATGTGGTTAAGATTACGTGCCTCTTATATAAACTGTACTGTAGCGAGTCGACCTGCTCTTTCTAACATGAAACTGATCAACCTACTCCCAATATGTTTACGTATGAAAAGAACACACACTTCAAACTATGCCTCTATAATTTTAAGAATGTAACACACTTGTAAGAAACATGACTTTGTGGGACTTCAACATGGCTAAAAATGACTTCTGTAGATTGCTGTACCTCCAAAAATATTTCCCAGAAAAATTGAAACTTGCTTTGCCTTTTACTACACTGTCCACAAATACATTCATAGGGTCAGCTCCTAAAGAAAAAAAGACCACAACCTAACACTGCATGCCAATTTAGTGTGCCTTGTGCAGTAGCAAAGCAGTTCTTGTCTAGCATGGCAGTCTGGCTCTTATCGCTTCCCTGTTTTCTCGTCTGAAATGCGGAAAGTGGATCCATTACAGAGACCTTTTAAGAATTTCTGCAATTTTTTTCTCTTTTTAATGCCACCAATATTAAATTTGTACAAGCTTTGCAATAGTATGAGAACTGCTTTTAAAAATTTTAAGTAAATGTATATTTTAGACTAGCATGAAAACAAGAAAAATTTTAACTAAAATGTTTCAGTGATAAAAATATCTGTTCATAGCTACAGGATAATACACACATGGTTGAAAGATTTGGTGCCAGCATATTTTTCAAACCACTGTAGTGTACTACACCTTATCTGATTGGATGACAATTATTATTTGACATAGATTAACAGTTTGAAGATGTCCCTGTAGTCACATAATCAAATGTTAAACTCCTTATTGGCTCTTAAGACCTGTTGTTAAAAGGCCGTAAAATCCTCTCACCTCGAATGTCAGACAAGTGATACAGCATAAATGTTAACAACAAAATAACAAATAACATAGAATGATTATATGCAAAATATTTTTTTAAAAACTTCAATTAAAACAGAGTATACATTAATTTTTTTTAATATGGGCCCTAATGTGTTGGCTCTAGCATTTCTCGCACAAGCAATGAAAGCTAATTTTTCGACTCGTGTCACCAAAAACGTTACACGCACCTACACACAAAATAGTTTGACAAAATATTGTTACTCCCAACTTAGACGAATGGCTGACACCAATAACAACACACGAGTTTCGTGAAAACATTTCTGCAGCTCTGCTTCATGATTAGTGATAAGCAGTCGTGTATTTAGGATGTCTTTTAGGGGAAGGCACACTATATTAATAATTTCGGGTTATAATTTTCACTGTTACCCCAAATTAGTGCGGGGGGTCAGGGGGCTCCTCTCGGAAAAATTTTAATTTCGAGGGTGCAAACTGGTGCTGTTCAAGCAGTTTCAGAATCTAAATATTGAATACATAGTTGATAAAAAGTTAAGCTTCTAACAATGTTTTTTTTTCTAAAACCCCTTGCAGGATTTTGTAAATTTATTTCCATATTTTTGACAGATGTGATTTTTAAAATTTTCCATGCCAGGTTTGTATCTTTCTTTTGCATGCGATGCGACCTCCTGCAACACTGCAAAAATAAATTTCAGCCAGCTTCTCAGTGATTGTATAAGCATTGCTGCACAATATGATCAGATAGTAAAATCGTAGCTGGTTTTCACTATTTGATTTGACTTTAATGTTTCACATTTCTTATATTGCTGAATTTAATTATTTTTGCAAATTTTCTTGAAAATATTTACAAGTTTTTGTTAACACACACACACCAAGAGAGAAATTTATATTAAAATAACTAAATTAAGACATTGAAAAAACATGTTATAGCACAGAAAATACTGATGAATTATAAGTATAGCAAGCATGATTTATGTTATTAAAAGCTGATCATTTTCTACACAGAGTTATTCTACATAAAACATAACTCAGTTCACTTATACTGTTAGCAGAATTATTTTGGTAGTTTGTTAATTTATGCATCTAGCTGAAAAGTACTACAAGCTTTATTTGAGAAAAGTATTTTATAATTGGTCAATGATCATCATTATTCATGAAAACGAAATTACAAGTTATTTTTGGCTAAAAATACAAAATGAAAGTGACTTCGGTAACCAGAATTTTATTTAATCTTTCTGAAGAATGACGTCACCTTCATTGTTTTTCCACCTCACTCATTCTCATTTGAATTTGATCTCTTCATTTTTATTTCTTTATATAACTGTGTAGACTGCCTGTTTCACAAGTTGAGACCGACTCGCTACTAGAGTACTGCAAATTTTCCTTACCGTAAAACGGGGTAACTTTGGGACACTTTTAAGTTTTGTAGATCTCCTGTCAATACTTATCAATAAAATTTTTTTAGACTACTGTGTTATATGAAGTCAACCTTCCTCTTTTCAAATATGGTCAGAATTTTAAGCTACGAGCAATGAAATTCCAATAAAGGGGCTTTAACTTTGTCCCAATGTTACCCCATTTCATAGGGTAACATTGGGACAGTACCATTTTCTGCTTAGAAAGACATGGAAAAATCACTTGTCCTAATGTTGTCCCTGTGCAGTTCAATTATGAATATTTGAGATAAAAATAAAACATTAAGGGTTCATTGAGCACATGTTGTTGCTGTTTTTAATCGACCTGAAATATGGTTTGTCATCAACACTGTAATAAAAACAGTACGAAACTTATTTTACCGTAGTAATAATATTAATCAGATGAATGATACCCACATACTGCACTGCAGAAGGTGCACGCCTTCGATGAATTTTGAATCCTTTCTGGGTACTTGGTTCCCCTCTTCGTCTTTATTTTTCCCGCGCCAGGATCGTCGACGAGATTGGTTTTGTCATAATTGTAAATGTGCTTCGCAGGAATACCGTTCAGCTCTTGTTCCAAATGATCGAAAAAATTGTTTATGATATCTTCCTTTGTCGCTGCTCTCGAGTGTGTTATGTTTTTCACAGTTCTCTGAATTAACACTGCTTTATGTCGTTTCATAAATCCTTCTGCCCAATCACTTCCTGGGTAGTTGTTTTGAAAACGCACCTCCTTTCCACAACGGTCCAGGTAGGCCGTCACGATGCATCACAGGTCGGTTGTTACCACACCACAGGGAATCCATAGTTGGACACCATAACAATGTGTCCCACGAATTGCAGTTCTTCCTCATTTGTAGAAACAGGAGCCCGCCCGATAGATTTGGTGTGTGTCTTGGCTCTTCAGGTGCAGCGTGTTTTTCGGAATGTCGAATTTTGATGTTGCTTGGCGGATAGACATCATTTTGTTTTTGATTGCTTGCAGAGCTTCCTGCAAACTTTCCATTGTGTAGTTTCTGTACGACCATGTTCCAAGAGCACGTTTGGGATGTCTTGGCATGGTTGGTCAACTTTGATTCTTAAACAATGGAGGGGCAAAACATACAAAATTACATACAAAGCCTTCGGGGTAACTTTGGGACAGTCCCCTCTGAGTGCTGAGTTTTGACATTATTGAGGTTATAAAGCAATGTACAGGTATGAAAATATTTGCTACAAGAGTAAATAGATGTCAAAGCAAATGCTTCTGGAAATACATACCTGCAAGTGATGTTGTATGCACAGTTTATTCCTGGTGTATGAAAGTTTCCGGTAAAGCTACGAAACATGAAAATGTGACTTGGCAAACAAGATGGCAACGTTCAGACAACTGTTGAACAACAGCTTCCATGCGGTGCCGCGAGGTGGCAGCACATGCTGGTAGTTACGGTAGCTGCATTGGTTTGCTGTTTCGCACCACAAATTGTTGGCAGGACACACACACACACTGAAAAATACGTGTTGTCCCAATGTTGTACCCCTTGTCCCAAAGTTACCCCGTTTTACTGTATGCACTGTGCGTGTGTAGCCCAATGGAAATCAGAAGTGGGGATGAAGACGACTGTTGATAGCCAAGGGAATGTGTGGCCAGTGCCCGGGAGTGAGGGTGCAGCCACTTGTCTCGTTTTGTCCCTTGTCCTGGAACCTGGCGGGTGGTCACGACTCACGCAGCAGCAAATTTAAGGGTTCTTGCATTTCAGTCTCCCAGTCTTTCTGACACTGAGTATATTTTACTGTAGTGGATACTGTATTCTTCTTTCCAGTAAATACAGTGCTATAGTTTGATTTTACAGTCCAACTAATATAAATGAGAGTTGAAACGACTACAGAGTCAGATTTTTTGCCAAACTATTGGTGGAAATTGTGTTGAGGTCAAGAATGGGGAGGGGGGGGCACGTGCCCCTTGTGCCATCCCCTTAAATACATCCTTGATGATAAGATGTTTTCAACTTTCAGTGTCTTGGGATTGCACCCACAAATCACAGACAAGTGGAGTTGTAGTAACCTTGTTCTGATTGGTGCAGTCAAATGAGATGCCTATGCACTAATAAAAGCTGCCAATAACCATAAAGAAGAGTTGAAGATGTGCACATAGGCACTGAAACAAGCTGGAGCAAAAATTATTTTGCAGAAATCAAGTGTCCCTACCAATAGTATTTATTCAGTATAAAGTGAGCACTTTCACAGACCTGATTTTCTTTCTCCTTTCCACCGATTTGCACTTTTCCACCCCTCGTTAGTACTGTATAGTGATAACTTTATAGATAATATACAGAGGACACAATAAAACATTTTTTTTATTATTCTTAACAAGACAGTTTTCAAATGTGCTCTCGTTACCTGAACAGTCGACAAGTGGCACAGCACAAGCAAAGTTTGCAACCTTGGTGCAAATCACACACTAACCTTTCTGTGACTGTGTGAGAAGTGACTTCCTCTTTCTCTCAGCCTCTTCATAGCGCGTCTTCCAGCGACCATCGCCATGCACCCCGTCGTCAGACAGCTGCGAGCGCAGTTTGAGGGAGGTGGTGCTAGAATGTAGGCGCTGGCCAAGATCCTCGTCACAGTAGAACCTATCCAAGAGTGAGGCCACACTTTAGAGGGCTCTGCCCTTCTTGACAAGCACACATCCAACACCATATCATTACAAATACACTGAACCTTTTCATTTACAATATTTACTTTGCTTAAAGTCTTTCTCACATAAGTACGCTGTGAAGTGCAAAGAATTTGGTCACACTTAATGTGGAACATGTGCTTTTTTCTGCCACTATCTTGGATTTTTTTAATTTTTGCTATAACTCTTGTTTACATCCTATTTTTCATACATTTGGCCATGTAAAATTATATTTGACTTACCAGAAATATTAAATATAACAACAAAACCATTTTATTAATTTAGCTTTTGGTCAGTTCATTAAAGTAATATCTAAACTATTCACCGTGCCATATTCTATGTCCTATTATTGCCAAACATACAGATATTAATCAGAAACTGAACTTATTACAATTTATACATTAATCCACACCTGTCTGTTAAAACGGTGCTGAGCGTTCCAATTTAATAGACAGCAGTAGAGTACTGGAGAGTGCTAACATAAGCTCAGCACCAAAAAAACGAAGGTGAGGTAACGGAAGTACTACCCCAAGCAACTGCTGGCCAACAGCAATGCCAACCATGAGATTTTTAAATGTTTGTTGCAATGGGGGATTAAAATAAGAATGTATTGGTTTGTGGACATATGCCATTGCTCATGTTTTGTTGATCAAAATTGTGTTAAATGCCAAAGTAAAAAAAAAAAGCAATCACAGAGAAATAAGTACTGTCAGGTTTTTATTTTTTACACTTTTTTTTATAATTTATATATAAGAATTCTAAAAATATAAATAAGTAAAATTTTAACAACACGCAGACACAAACGATGGACATAAAGAAAACCAGATTCCCAATATGAAAAAAGATGGAAGTAGACAAAAAACAGTGAACAGTTGACACTAAATCACAGAACACAACAAGACACAAGTTCTGTTCAACAAAAAATGCAGCATTTCAGGAAATGCAATCTATTTCCTTCTTTTGGCTGAGACATAACTGGTTGGAACACCAAGATGTGAATGCAGTTCGCCAACTGTGTTTCCCAATTGTGAAAATCAAGAATGACCCTGTTGGGAATCAATCAATCACAAGAACTCTAGTTTTTTTTCTGAAGGTTGTCATGTGGACAAGTTTTTCTATTGCAAAAAAAATATATATAAAAGTATATATATATACACACACACTTTTATTTTTATCAAATGTGTGTACTGTCAGTCAGCTGAGTGTGCTTGTGCAGGAATCCCATTTCAGAATATCAGAGGGAAATACTGAGACTGTTTACTGTGAAACATCTGCATACAGGACTGCCAACACAGCTGTCAAAAACTAGAATCCTAAATTAGACAAACTGTAGAATAAATTTGTAAAATGAGTTTACAACACAGAAGTTACTCAGCCCATTGTACTCTGCTGTGGAAACATACAACTCAAATGATGGTAAGTAGGTAACTGTACACCTTTTCGTAGTTTGTGAATAACGACTATGAAGTGAGATTAGTGGCGGCATGAGAAGTTTGCATTTTCTGTTGAGCTGAAGCTAGGATTGAAACAACTTAAAAGTTTGTGCCACTGTCGTAATCAGCCCTTTACCTATCTAACACCTCGTGTGAGTGCTGAGTAAGTAAATAATAATCTACTAAATGCAGACCCAAGCGTATTGTATCAGTAAGCGTTCAATAAACAGCTACTGTCTGCTCGAGTACACAGATATTCTCTGAGGCTAGCACACAGATCAGTGAACCCACAATTTTTTCTGGTTTAAGTTATAGTGATTAGTATGGAAGCAATTTGAGTGCCCAATGCAATAACTCTGTCATGATTGGCCAGCTCCTCTCACAACAAGAGTATTAGACAACAATGCCTAGTCCTGACTACATACATACCTATTTTGTACAAACTCTATTTACCAGACTTATATATATATATATATACTGTAAGCATATGCTGTTTTATTTTCATGTCTGCACAAAAAAAAAATATTGTAATTAAGGAGTTATTAGTATGCCTTTAAAATTATTGTGAGAATTAATTTTATATTTCTAATATGTCAATAAACAATTTTTAACATGTAAACAAAATATGAACTAAATACCAAACACAACTTAGCACTGTTACTTTGCTTACGTGCTGTGTTTGGCTGAAGTGGAAAAATAAAATTTAAAAAATTCTTTAAAAATATGACTTGTTTGTAAAGTCCTGAAAATTCATGCGCTTTGTCACCATAACAAAAGGAGGAAAATGTAGTCTCTAGTAACGTCTACAAAACTAATACAAAACTACAGTAACACTATTTCATAGAAACATAAAAATATAAATTTCATAACTGAAAAGCCTTAAAGGGCTCGGTCTACAGCAATTTTCATTGTCATATTTTTATATTTGAAGAAGATATGTTTTAATTCATTTCAGACATAAATTGTGGCTAAATTTTGCTCTTATGAAATTTTTTTATCTCTCATAGCTTATACATAATGGCTTGTAAATGTCAAAAGTTGTACGTTACAGTTTTACATACGACACTAAAACCAACTTACATACCAAACTGAAAAAATTCACTGTGAATAACAATGTTGCAGGCTACAAGATGACACACATAAAAACTAAACAAAAAATATTTTTTTGTATTCTTAAAAATTTGTTGAGTTTTACAAATTTTAATTTCAAATTTCAGCAAATTTATTTATTATGTCTAAAATAGTGAAAAAGTCTTGTACAAATATAAAAATAACATTAAGATTATGAAAATTTCTGCAGACCGTATCCTAAGAGGCCATGCCAATGTTTCAGGTGCATGTATGCAACACGCATTAACACCATATAAATCAATGTTAATCTAACACTATAGCAGTAAGAGTGAACATAAAAGTTTTTTCATACATGCCATTGTGGGTGAATGTTACAGTACTGCAGAAAAACTGACGGTAAAACAAAAAGAAAGGAAGAAAATCCAGTAAGCTGCAGTCAACATACATAAAACATACAGATAATTCCTGAAAGGAATTATATCATATCATACAAGACGACACAAGGACAAGAACATATATAAACAACACAAAATTAATTCCTAAGTGGAATATAGTCGACTGGAGAAGGACGACACAAAAAAAAAAAGACAGACGAGAAAATAAGCATGGCCGTCAGTAATTTTTGGTGTAACAACCTTGAGACTCAAATTAATTTCAATCCTGTTTCCATGAGCGTTTTCAAAACAGCAAGTGTTTTGAAACTGATTTCAAAAAGAAATGGAAACGTAGTAAATATTATCGTGGATTACAGTTACTGATGGCCATGCTTTAGTGGTGGTGATAAGAGGGTATGTCAAATGAATAGCTGAAGTGGATGAAACCCTTAACCAGGGGTAAAACATCAAAAAATGTGTAAGGTAAAAAGGTAAACTACCTACAAAAGACAAGAAATACTTGGCACCATTTCACATCTTTCTAAATATAAGTATGATATTAATTTGTTAAGATTGTTTTAAGTTATTTATTTGAAGAATGTTTTGAATTTTTCTTAAAAAATTAGAAAAGGAAGTGAAAGCAAAATTTTATACTTACGCAGTCCTCGAACTAAATCTGTGCACGTTGTAGCTGATACTGTTCCGTTATTGCTGACGAGAACTGACAGACCATTAAAGCTGTTTAGTAGAAATGGGATTTGTGTCTTATCGAAAATTAAATCATTAAGTAGAGGCTATGACACACAACTTGACACAATAACCGGAACTGGGAGAAGAATTGTTAACGAACCATCCAAACATATGAAAGAAGCGACATTGGGGAAACTATGGAAAAGCAAATAAAGGACGGCTGGAGCTAGGACGTGAACCCAGGTACTCCTGAGTGCGAGTCCAGCCTGCCTATGTGAAGCCCTAGAGAAAAAAATGATTGGGATTTATATATCACTTTCCGACAAAAAACACTTTGTGCTTCGATAAGACGAAAACATTGCTACGAGAGTTAAAACATGGGGGAAAAAAATTATAATTACCGGTATGTTCATTTGCTCACAAGAGTTCACAGTATTGACGAAACAGCCTAAAACATCCTACATCAATGTGAGCTGCACTGAGATGAACAAAAACATCAGTGACGGCATACATGCAGGCACGAAAACAGAGTTGCTACAAAATTTCAGGATCAAATTTCTCAGACTATTCCAGGTTTCACAGATAAAAATTATGAATTTTCAGGCTTTTTCATAAAATCAAAAAGCCTTGATAATTTACGTTAAAATGATCAAATAAATTAAATTTTTAGGGCTTTTTTTTTAAGCCAATTCTGAAATCTCTACTGCTAACAAATGTACAGCTGAATGTTAATTTGCAGTCAACTCGTTCAGCTACCATAACCCAGAGAACGGCAATAAGGTTAAATTAAGTTCACTGAAAGTATTTTTACAATGAATTGCTAAGATAACGTTTATGTTCGTATAGTGAATAGATGTGCAGCCTTGCATAGCCTCAAGATGTAGTGTTCATATATTTAAATTAATTGTAGAATAATCTATCACAGAAACAATCACGTCTGTGTTCTACACTCTAAATATTGCATTCAGTGAGGTATACTGTATTTTTTATTACATATTGTGTTGAAAAACAGTGAAGAATTAACATTACACTGTTGCCATTTACAAAATTATTGCACGTGTACAGAAAATTCAATCACTAAGCTTATAGTTTGTTCTACAAATTAGAATTTCCAGTCACCAGAAGCAATTTCCTGACTTTTCCAGGTTTTCCCTGTTTTCCAGACCTATAGCATCCCTGGGCAGGTACTGAGCCATATTTAATATAATGTAACATTTAAATCTGTATCCTAGCTTCTGCCAGGGATCCCATGTAGGCATCAAAACTACCTATACCTCGCAACAACCAAGGAACCAGGTGGCTGAACCATATACCATTCAGACTCATTGCTGACAAATCTATGCTAGTTACGAAAATGTGCGAAAAATATCCTAGCAGGATGAGGTGTAACTATTAAATAAATTAATATTATAGTTTTGTTATGAAATATCTCTTGTTTTTACATTTGGTGTACTGCTGTTTTTGTTTTAGTTCTTTATTTTACGTTGTAGTAATATAAACTGGTTGTTTTTCGAGAATAGACAGTTTTCTCCACACTGTCATGTAGGCAGCACAAATATGATATTAATAAAATATAGTGTTCTGTTATCTATTGGCTTGAGGTGCAAACACAATTCGCAGGATTGCACCAGCTGTCTCGTACTGGTGTATGGTGTATGTGACTGAACTGTGGAGACATGACTGCTGAAGGTGGCGTTCTCACCTGCTGGTAGTCTTGGGCGAGGTGGGGTCAGCTTGAGGGGCGGTGTAGCGAGGTGCATGTCTAGGCAGAGGGATGAGAGAGGGCGACCCTCCACCACTGCTGTGAGTGAAGGAGGCTGCTAGCGCCCTGGTGCGGCTGCCAGGGGCATAGTAGCCGTTATGTGTCATCTCCACTGCCTCCTCTGTACTGGAGTCAGTCCATCAGACTGCCTGCAACACATCACACACATTGCCGCCCTTAGTCATGCATTTGAGGGGACGAGGGACATGATTTTATTAAACAAAACTAATTTTTTTGCACACAATTAAATTACTACTTGTAATAGTTGATATACAGGCCATAAAGTAAGAATGTCACACGGAAAATTAGATTTTGCTACAGAGAAAAAATTTAAATCAAAGCTAATTTTTAAGAGTGAATTTTCCAGTCTATCGTTAATCTGTTGCAATGCAATAAGTTTGATAAGTTTGCAATGGCACCCATGGTTACATGCAAAGTTTGTATTCCTATGCTTAACTTGACAATGATTTCAATATCAAAGTGAAATTTTCATCACCATCTTGGATAAATTAAATTTTGTGATACAACTTTTCTGAACATTGAAGTATTTGGATATCTTAATATTCGTACAAGCTTCCTACGCAGTAAAATAAATGGAGTAACATCAAGCAAGAAATCCAGGATAGCTGTTAGCTGCGTTTTTACCACAATTTAAAATAAATTCAGTAGCCTACATTCAATACTCCCATAAATGCAGTCAATGTAACTGAGACCCATTGTATGAAAATTTTTGTAAAATACACCTTTTACCAAGAAAAATTAACCAGAGGAATGTAAAATAATGCAAGATACTCTTAATTCTCGAAATATTCCTAAGCATTCCTCTGTTTACATTGGAAGATTGAAATTTCCTTACTAATCAGTAAACCTTACGAGGCGTCCTCTAGGGACACTTGTTATCAATGGCAGACAAAATAAATGTAAAGCACATGGGCAAGACTGGTGCATACATCAATAATAATACTGCCTTTATGTGCAGAGTACTAAATTGTTGTACTTTTTTTTTTTTCGAAGATACCATAAGAGGTGAGAGTATAATCTGATTTGTTGGAAGTATGGCGCAAAGTGAAACAAATACTTCATTGTTTCAGTTTTACGAACCTCGTTGGTATTCTTTCAGATTGAACAGTCTTAATAGGTCATTTCCAGTCATTTGGAAGGGCCCTCAAAACCATGTTATCTTTCTTTTGATAGATAAAGATATTGGTAATAAGTCTAGCAAGTTTGTGAACAATAGAACTCTGCAATATGCTTTATCACATGACTTCTCTTACAGTAGGAAACATGTGATTGCTGTCTGTAGACACGTCTGTGTTTGCGAACTGAGGCATCGCCGTAGCCAGGATTTGACAGGGAGGTGGATCTTGAAATATGAATGTTATAAAGTAAAGGCCATTTCACACTATCAAATATTTATTGAATTCAATTCCTTAAATTCAATTTATTGAATAGCATATCAATTCAAGAAATATGATTCAATAACATTGAAGGTAGGCCTACTACTTGAAAAGTTATCACACAATTTATAAACAAATGACAGACAAAATAAATAAAGTAGCTATTTTATAATTATCTACTAATCCTGTAAAACACAAAAATACTTGGTTTAGCCAATTAAAAATTTCTTATTACTTTTATATATATTAATTAAAATGAATAATGCATATAGTTATTTTCAATATTGTATATTTCACATACAAAATAAAATAAATATGTTATTTGATTAATAATGTTAGGAAAACCTCATTTCTATTCTTAAATATTTTGATTCAAGAAAATTTCAAACATGTTCAAAACGAAAATCTTTGATGAAATTCATGACATTCAATAAATTGAAAGACAAAATGGCCAGGTTATGACGTCAGCATGGCGTCATATGACATTCAAGGAATTGAATTCAATAAATAAGAAAATCGAAGCAAAATTAGATTGTGTGAAACAGGCCTTAAGGCAGCCGCCTACCTCCATGCTTCAAATGTGTTGCAGCGTGTTCGTAAACAGGTTTTTTCTACAAAAATACACTACATGTGCCCATTAAGCCAACATACGAAAAGAAAACAAACTTCAGACAAAGTCGAAACCTCACTGTTAAGACACCACGCACATTAAAAACACAGTTTCCAAGCCCTCCAACATGGCTAAAAACGACCTTTTCAGACTTCCGTACTTCAAAATGTACTAATCGGATTATATGAAAGTCCGATTGCGACTTGCACTGAACTTAGTTGCCGACTTTCAACCAATAAAATTATATGGTCACCGCTTAGTGTCCCATAGTAAAAACAGTTCAGCGCGAACCTTGCACGCTAGTTCAGCGCTTGGCTCGTTGAGGCGATGCGGCATATGATGCTCACTTCAAGGTCGACCTTACTGCTCCATCGCTTTTGAACCTCTAATGCGCGGGTAGGCGATGCCCTTAAGGGCTTGGGCCGGAGTTTCTCGGCTTTCGAGAGAATTATTTTTTTACGCCCAAACGAAAGTCGTTTTCGTAAAATGGCTCTGTAACTTTGACGAAAATTTGTTCTAGTACGTAATATAATTTTCCTAGACACTCAATATGAATACTGTGGCTTATTTATCAATTAAATGGAAATTCGGTTTATTTACTAATTAACAGCAATTATGTTGTATTTTGTCTTGACAAAATCAGAGTAGATATAAAATATCAATTGTGACAAAGTTACAGAGCAGTTTTGCAATATTGGCACCCGTTCACGTTATAAAAATAATTATAGTTGAAAATGTAGAAACTCGGGCCCAAGCCCTTAGGGGGAGTGTTAGGCAATTTTAATGTATTTTAAGTTTTGAGCCATAACATTTATTCAAACTGTATTATCAAAATTTTCTCTTCAACAAAGCATAGGATATATTTTTGGTAAACTACTTGACATAAATAATAACGGAATCTCTCATTAATTGGTCATGCAGAATCACTGCAAAAGAATTATAGGATAACTTTTATAAATTATGTTGTAATGATTCTGCATGAAAAATTAATGAAAGATTCCATTATTATTTATGTCAAGTAGTTTACCAAAAATATATCCTATGCTTTGGCAAAGAGAAAATTTTGATAATAATATTTGAATAAATGTCAAGGCTGAAAAACTGAAAATACAATAAAATAGTCTAACACTCCCCCTTAATAAGTTTCCCCGCTGCCAATAAAGCGAGGGAGGATGAAACAGCCCTTTCTCATGAAAATTTGTATTTCAAGGTACAAAATGACGGTATTGGAGCAATGGCACCAAGCTGTGTTTCAAAGCTTCTTCATTAGCATGCACAGATACATGTTGACAAGGCCACACAGCTAAGCGACACACGCTATATTCAAGTATGGCTGTGAGGAATGTATGTTGTACACAAGGCCAACTAGCTGCAAGCACCACGCCAACATGCACAGCCAGACAGTACAGGGCCTACGAGCTTCTTAAGGCGACCGCCTGGCTGGCGCTCGAACTGCGTGCAGCGTGTTCGGAGTTACGCTTTTTCTCAGAGACCAGCAAACTTGCGTTTCCAATGTTTATCTACGAAAAGAAAACACATTTCACACTACTTGTGAATGTGACTTTCACGACATCGCGCACATTGGAAACATTTTATTAAAGCCCTCAAACTTGGCTAAAATACCAAGGCGATCCGGGTTCGATTCCCGGCAGGGTCGGTCCCCGGATTTTCGCATGTGGGAGTCGTGCCGGACGATGCCGCTGGTCGGCGGGTTTTCTCGGGGATCTCCCGTTTCCCCCGCCCCTTTCATTCCGGTGCTGCTCCATACTCACACCATGTTACCCCTCACCAGCGCTAAAGACCTCGATGTTAAGCGCTGACCAAAATATCTCACTCGCTCACTTGGCTAAAATCGGCTTTTTCACGAGCTTGTTTCTCAAAATGTATGTAACGGATTTCTTTGAAATTGAGGTCTACAAGTACATTGGACTTGACTATAGTGACGCGTTCAATAAAATGGTAAGTTCACCGCTTATTAAAGTCCCACAGTAGAAACGTTACGGCGGGAACACTGCGCTCGCGTTTACAACTTTGGCCTTTACATTATTATTTATGTCAAGCAGTTAACAAAGAATATATCCTATGCTTTGTCGAAGTGAAAATTTCGATAATATAATATGGATATGGCTCATAAACTGAAAATAGAATAAAACTGTCTAACACTCCCCTTAAGATAGAGATGGAAAGTACATAACGGAATCTGTAGTTCAATCATTTGACTTTCAACACGTGTAATAATATCATATGGTTGCAGATCTAATTGGCGTGATATTGGATTACAGCTAGCCTGGAAGCACGCGGGCAGTAAAGAGTTAGTGGACCTGGGGCGTGAGACGTGCTATAGCGTGACAGGGAAAGTCGTTTTTCATGTATAGTTACTACAAATGTTTCAAATGCGTTTATCTACGAAAAGAAAACACACTTGAAATTAAGTCCCTGTGATTTTAAAAATGCAGTCCGAGAATTAAAAACATGATTACCAAGCTCCTCAAAAGTGCTAAAAATGACTTTTTCACATTGATGTAGCCGAGAAAATAACAACCGTAATCGTAAAACAAAATCATAGAAACCTGCATTGGACTTTACTACCTACTTTCCACAAATTAAATTATAGGGTCGTCGCTTGAAGTCCCGTTGAAAAACAGTTACTACATAAACACTGCTCGTTTGTTCAGTACTCTGCGCCTAGAGGCGATGAAGTGTTTGACGCACGGGTTATATTCGACTTATCGTATACGCGAAGACGTGTGACGTAGACAGACATTAGGCGTATTTTAGCGGTTGAATTGGTAGCGGTACCTGTAAACAGAACATTGTAGCGCTCCTGTTTACAAGGGTGTTTGCAAACATGCTGCAACCAGGCTGAGGGTGTTTGCACGTTTCTGGCAACCGAGGCAGGAGGACGGTTACAGGGTTTGTTCACAGGATGTTTACCTTTACTTTTATTTCCTGTTTTGTTTCGAACAAATCTGAAACCAAAACAAACTGTATTTATGTGAAATATGGACGGAACTTAAGTTATTTTAAAATAAAATGATGCAATATTAATTTTTCATCATATACTGGTGCACAATTAAATTTATTTCTACAATTTATTATGTTGTACATGTAAAAAAAATAGTGAAAGTAGTTAATTTTCCAATAAACGTATTCGTGAAGAAGTATTTTCCTTTATACAGTCCAAATCTATTCCTGATAAGAAAATAACAAGTACACAATTTCGTAACTCCATGGTGGTAGCCATTTATGTTTACTGAATATTGCATTTTAGCGATTTCTTGTAAATGCAAACAGATTCGGCAAACGCTTGCTAACAGCTTGTGACCAATTCAACCGCTAAAATACGCCTAAAGACAGAGGAGGTGAGCTAGCAAGCTTCCTGTGCGCTGCTTGCGATGATGTCAGATAACCCAAGATGGCAACACTGCAATACGTTGTTCAAATATATCACGTTTGTAACGTTTTCATTTGTAGCCCATCCTCAACCAACAATACAACACTACCTTGTTCAAAATTGGAAGAACTAATTCACGAACCGTAAACACTCGTGCAGTGGCGGATTTAAAAACATATTAGAGGGGAGGGGGGTTGCCTTATGTGATTTTATGGATAGTAAAAAATACGAGCCGTCTCAAAATTGTAGTTGTTTACTGTTACAGAACATGAAAAGTAACACACGAGTAGGACACATCAAATGTACTTGGATCATCATAAAACTAAACTCCAGTTTCCTTGAGGCGACAGGACATACTTTGGCTATATAATTTTGAACACAATTTTGGGAGGGAAGCTTCAGCCCGGTAGCTACCACCCCCCTTAAATCCGTCCCTGCACTCTTCTACTTACATATTTAATTCACAAGGAAACTACTACCAATTTCACAGGGCTGTCAACAGTCATGTAAAAATTCAGTACGAACTGTTCTCGGAATCGGAATGTTAGGGTATGAATTTAGATATGTTCCCCTGCCCCCTTTGGGTTTTAGGACAGTTTTTCTTTTCCCCAAACCTATAAAATAAATACGAGTCTTCCTTTTTCCTCGGCTAGAGGAGAAATTTCCCTCGGTGTGGCATCGCTGGCTACTGGAGGTGCGGAAGTGCACGGGAACTATTTCTGGAGGCGCCACAGGTCTTTTTGGGGCGAAGGAGGGGAGGGAGGGGTGTTGTCTCGTCGAGAAACTCAAAAATAACGCGTCGTCGGCGACGGAACAAGAGGCAGTCCCGCGAGGGCGGGCATTGACGGAGAGTCTACCCTCCCCCCACCCCCGCCCAAACAACATCCACCTCCCTTCTCCGCGTAAACACTGCAGCACGCTAGCCGTCTAACTGGCCCAACTAACTATCGCTACAGGTGATTAACCCATTCATAGAGATACGAGTTTAAGGCCATGAATATTTCACAAAAAGAATTTTTCCCCAGTTTGTTTCAATGCCTGTAGTGCACATCTGCAGCCCTGATACGCTGTTATTGGAAGCGAGTGTTTGTGTGAAGTGACGGCTCTCATTTGACTGCACTAATCGCAATAAGGTTCCTGCAACAACACGTGTGATTTGCTGGTAGAACCCTAAGTCACGTGAGAGTTAAAACATCCAATCGCCGACTATGAAGCAGGACTGCAGATGCGGACGTAACAAACTGGGGCTAAATTATTTTCGCGAAAAGTTCATGGTCCTAGCCATGATCCATCGTTTATACTGCTTCCACGATAGTAATTTGTTATTCCTAAACTAAATCACATATCGAGAAACTATTGTACAGTTTATGGACTGCACACGTTTTCTGAAGATCAAGACAGGATATAAGGTAATCGCATATACATACACAGTAGAGATGCTAGCATTATTGGTCTCCATGTTACCCAGTATACACTGTCCTATTGGTCCACACCACATCTGACACGCCCAGTGTAAAGTACGTAGTTCATTAGTGGTCAACTTACACACAATGAAATGCCTCTTTGTCAGTGATCCAATCAAAGAACCCGAACTAAGGCAACATTATATAAAAGCAATCCTGTTGATTTCAGCAGTAAACTGATATGTATTTTTGTTTACAATAAATGATGGCTTTCACGTTTGTATTGTCTCCCCGTCCCGCTCGATACTGGTGAACACTGGCAAGACAATGTCCCTGTATTCTTACAAGATTTGTTATCAGTGACAGAAAAACTGTTATTGAAGTTCTGGTGCAGCGACATTCTAGCATAGTCTTCAAATTGTTAAAAATTGTGTTTACTAAGCAGCCTCATTGTTTCTAGATAAAAAGTTTCATAGATTTAGCTAATTAGTTCATTGATGAAAATTTGCTTAATTTCATAATTAGGTAAAACTATTGTGTATTTTGTCTTGAAAAAAAAATTATTTAACAAAGTATACATTGTTTCTAACAAAACTGTGCAACGATTTTTTCTATAACAAGCCTCGTTTAGAATTTAAAAAATATTTATTAAAACAGTAAACGATAGATCATGACCCTAAAGAGCGTTCATCTTCCAAAAAAAAAATATTTTCTTATGTTTTTACTAAACGTAGTTCAAACTTTACACATCAGATACCACATAATTTCCCAAAATTAACCCTTACAGTTTTTGTATAATGACTCATCAAAGTCACAAAATTTTTGTTACGGTGTAGCCAAAATATATAATAATAATAAACTTATGAAATCATAATTACAGGAACTGAAAGTCAATGTATCGATGCATGTTATGGCGTATTTGACAAAATTTAGTTTTGAAAACTAAACAGCCGCAACGAAAAGTTATGCAAAAATTTACTAATTTTAATCAATTTTTTAAAAATGCAAAACTATATCTCTTTGCAAGGTGTCTTGAAGTAGCTCGTAGCATTTTGTATCAACTTGTTTCTGAAAGTCAATTACTTTAAAAAAATTGGCTGAGTGATTATGTAAAAACTGTGGGGCTAATGTTTATTTATTTGGGGAACTGTCATGTTACACGATATATAAAGGTTGAACAGTGTTTGGCACAAATACAAAATATTGCATTTTTACTGGAACAACGTCCTCAAAGGCGACTATTTGTGCGCCAATAGGTTTCAACGCCTCACGTGTAGGGACCTGAAACATTCGCGTTTTCTTTTAGGCACAAGCTAGAATTCTAGCGACTGTAAGTTCGTGTCAATTTCACGATTGGTCCTTGATTATTGGACACCTCGTGTAAATTGCTGAGCCAATAATAACAATGTAACAGGCCCATATCACTGTGTCAGCGAGCAACTTGTTGTTTACACGAGTGCACATATATTCTTGGAGGCTAGCCTACACGCCAGTGAACCAGCGAATTTTTACCGTCTCTACTCATGTGCGTATTTGCATCTCTGCTTCGTGGTCAGTGATTGGATGCCTAGAGTCCACTGTTCTAGGTATATATTTTCATCCAGTGCCTGCTGTTCCAGTGAGTAGCAACTAACGGACACAGATGATGGTTAGAGACACTGAAAAATCGCGGGAATTGTTGACTATTTGCTAGGTTCCAACATACTGTATATAACACTGAATGTTTCTTATCGACATTGGCTATCGCTTATTTGAAGCATTGTTCCTCTCTACAACAGGTCCAGTTAGAACTGTACAGTTTTAACACAGAACGTGCGTGATTTGCCACAAAACTGTTCACACGTGTCACGGTTAATATTATACAGTTTGTTGGAGACTATGCTAAACATTTTCGCGATTTTACAGTGTCTCTAATGATGGTATATCGCGAAAATATTTTGTGCCAAAATACCTTTGAAAAAGTGTCTTGTCTTGCAACATGTATGATTGGCTGATACGTCTGACACAACGTAGCTGTCTGCAGACCAATAACAGACATCAAATATTACAATAGCGGGATTCCTATTGGCTCAGCAAAGTAGGGCAACAGCTGCACGTACAAGTGAAAGCCAGTAATCTTTTGTTAAGCTGAACGTACTTTGAAACCCAGCAAACATTCAAGTTTTCCCGCGATGGACCATCACTAGCGACCCCTGTTTTTCGCGAAAAGAATTTTGCCCCAGTTTGTTTCAGTTACTTACGTGCACATCTGCAATGGTGCTCACGGTTATTGGCAGCGTGTCTATGCCTATCGTTTGACTGAGCCAATTACAGTAACATTCCTGCAATACTACACGGCTGTGATTTGCCGGTAGAATATCAAGGTTCATGAGAGTTAAAATATTCAATCACTGACCACGAAGCAGAACTGCAGTTGTGCACGTAAGGTAACGAAACAAAGTGGGGCAAAACTGTTTTCGCGAAAAACATGGATACCTAACAATCATCTCTACTAGGACAAATAGTCAGGACACGAGTATAAACATGACAGTGGATTCTAAAATGCAGATCATTGAAGTCACCAAGTATTCCTCTCCTTACATGATATGACTGATACCTTCTGTATTCCCTGTAAAGCGACCACGACCCGCCACTATGACGACATATGTCCTGCCTAAAATAACGACCAGTGGCCACTGCTACTGCCGGATAAACCGCAAACCGCGAGCTCGAGGAACAAACTAACTGACATCCTACACGAGCCCGAGCGTGATTCTCTACTCTGGAACCGGCCGCGCTTGGTAACAGAACACGGAGGAATACAGAAGCGAATATACCGCAGCTACAACCACGCCGCGCCGGGTGGAAATGGCGGCAACCTCTCGCCAACTGAAGAACTCGCCGGGCGGAGCTAGTATCAAGACTGCGTTAACACTATGGACCACTTATATTTTCTGTAGGTACATGAGGACAGAATGAAGTCACCTGTGCACACACTGCAGAGATGCCAGCACCGTTCGTCTCAGTGTTACCAACTCTACGTATTCCCATTGGTCCACACCACACGCACTGTTCATAATTGGTCACCTTTAAGACAATGTAGTAAATATTCATAGAGACCTGGAGCCGCGGTGGCCGAGGGGTCAGACCTCTCGCCTCCCACCAAGGCGATCCGGGTTCGATTCCCGGATTTTCACATGTGAGAATCGTGCCGGACGATGCCGTTGGTCGGCGGGTTTTCTAGGGAATCTCCCGTTTCCCCCGCCCTTTCATTCCGATACTGCTCCATACTCACCTCGTGACACCTCCATCAGCGCTAATGACATCGATGTTAAGTACTGACCAAAATCTCTCACTAGCTCGTAGAGATCTGCGAATTTTGCTTTATTTTTAGATAACAGACTTATTAGTCGCTAGAAACATGCAAAATTCGCGTTATCATTTGATAGCAGACTAAACTTCACTTTCCTATACATAACAGAGCATAATCTGCGATTCAATTACGAACTTTTATGTGTTGTCATTAACGTGTGTTACGTCTTTACAGAGATTGGCCTCTCTACCGTGTAAGCATTCTCCGCGGCAAGTCACGACAATATCGGCTAGCGGGAGACGTCGAACTAGCCAATAGTCACTTGGAGTCTAGTCAGCTGTCAGAAAATAACGCGAATTTTGCATGTCTCTACTAATTGCAGATGGATCGGTCAAATACGTAAATGACTTCACACAAAGATTGGTGTGCAATTTATTCACAGATTATACTCGATATGTACACATCAATGCAGTTTAGACTGTCAGTATATACTAACGCGAATTCCGCATGTCACTTATAGGTAGAGTCCGGAAAAATTCGCGGATTCAATGACCTGCATGTTAGAATGCGTTATACTATACATACTCAAGCCCTGACCATTTGTCAACTACCTGCTACTCAGTGGAACAACAGACAATGAACGAATAGACGGGGCTTGAATGAGCATAGGACAATGGATTCTACCAAGCAGGTCATTGAATCCGCGATTTTTTCCGGGCTGTACTTATAGGAACTGCAATGACCCGCGTGCTAGAATCCATTGTCCTATACGTACTCAAGCCCCGACTATTCGTTAATTGTCTGTTATTCCACTGAGTAGCAGCTAGTGGACAAATGGCCAGGGCTTTAGTATACACAGGGCACTGCATTTTAACATACAGGTCATTGCAATTTTCCTGTCCCTATTTATTAGACATTGTTCCAACAATCAAAGTTCCCGAACTGAGGCAACATGATTTTAAGCTAAAATGTTCATTTTAGTAGTACGTATTGCTTTAAATATTATTTACAATGCATAATTCTTTACACGTCTATATACATTTTTACACAATACACGTGAACACGGGCAGGAAAATAAAACTATATACTTAGAAGTTCTTTCTATAGGGACATAAAACGTTAATCGAAGTTTTGTCCGTGTAACAGTTGGGTGTGGTTTTGTAAGTTCCACGTCGTATTCTTACAACTGATACCACAGAGTAAATTAATTACAGTCGTCACGTAATGTTAATTTTGAGTATTCTTATTTTATCCATACTTAGATTTTCAAGCGCAGCCGGTACCATCAATTACTAATATCAGAATTACGTTTCTTTCCAATGTTGTCACACTGATTACAATCGTAAAAATTGCCTTCAAGTTTCTGGCAAAATATCTAAGTTATTTCGTACGAGCAATTTTAAATCAACATTTTCTGAATATTTTATTTTTCACGTATCACATTTAAATTTAAAATTTTCAAACATATTTAAAAAGCTAGATGATGTGCCCGGGAATTAGCGTGGTTGACAACATAACAAACACAGTTACATATAACCGATTTTCCTACTGAAAACTTCGCAGCTATATTATTTTATATTTTAAATATGAAATTACAGATTCTTATTTTCAAACAAAATATAAAAGTAGGCTACATTTATTACATAATCTAACCGAGGTAATACTCTTCTATTATGTTGGTAGAATCCGGCCCCGTCATAATTTAAGCGTTTTGTTTATTCCTATACCGTAAGGCGGCTAATCTTCTCAGAGCTATGGCCAAAAAGTTGAACTAAAACACGTCAAGGGTCACGATATATAACTTTCATGGTGACTTATTTTCATGAGCTCAATATTTACGTAATTTCTTAACGTTAAAACAGAGAGTAATTTGATAAAACATTTATTTGCAGTGTATTCTCAGTTCATTATCCTACTGAATTTCGAACACACTCTCCATATTATGTATAAAAGGCGTAATGCCAAATATTAGATTATTATTTAAATATTTTTATTGCCAATGTAAACAACTTCAGTATTCCACGGACAGTTGAAAATATAGAGGCGGGCCAGACAGGGGCGTCATTTAGGAGTTGACAGGGGGAGGGGGCAAATGCCCTCCTGGATTCAGAATTTTAAGCGTATAAAATATATTTTTTGTATCTTGTTATTTAAATAATGCTAACTTAAGCACATAAAACTGAAGTTTTAATATTAAAGTTTCTAATTTATACATGCTTAGTTAATAAAAAAGATGCAACAAGGTCACTGCCGCGGAAAAATGTCTCGCCCCCCCCCCCCCCACACACACGAAAAACCTGAACTGACGTCCCTGGAGCGGATAGCGTTGATCGTCCCTGCTTTAGACTGATGGGGTCTTGTATCCTATACTATTGCGGCCGGGGTAGATGGTGGCCCACGCAACACGTGCCAAGGAAGGCCGAGAGAGCTAACCTTGTGGCGGCGAACATGGGCGGTCCTCCGAGGACAGCCAACCAGCGACCTCCTACCTATGTCCTTGGCGACACTACCAGAGCGGAGCATGACAATTACACAAAAAGTTATGCTAGGATCCAATTATCAGATTCCGTAAGTTTCGATGGTTCAAAGGCCAGCCGGCTAGGCTCCACAGTCCTGTATACACTGTGTCCTCAGATACTTGTATATTTGCTGCTCCAGTGAGTGGCTAGTTGTACATGTGACAAGATAGCGCGGGAGTTTGTGAGTGTTTTCATGCAGGACTGATGTTGGTTTCATGAACGTAACCTAATCAGAAGAGTAACTTACATGTGCATAGGATAAATCTAAATCCTGCTCAAATTGAATCGCGAAGACCCTTCCTATGCAATTATAAGCAATGCCTTGAAAGAGTGTAGTACATCAACATAGGCGTAGCACGATTCTAAAGTTGAGTGTGTGGTGGGGGTGGGAGGAGGAGGTTAGGGGGTGGATAAGCACATGACCTTGAAAAATAATCTGCTTGGAAATGTACTGTGCGGGACTCAGCTCCGGGACCTTGTCTTGGGAAGGTCGTGTTGAGAAAAGCAGGCCTAGACGTCAGGACTGGGTCCGTTGCTGCAAATGCGTTAGAACACCTAGTTGGAGACAATTCTTGCTGACAACCTCTCTCCTGCCGACCAAGCCCACTTCCATACAACCTTACATTCCCCCATGGCCAGGGTTCCAGACCGAAGTCCCATACTACTATATCAGTAGTAACAACAATTTAACGGAATTGTTTGGAAGCAACCTCAACTCCTGTAGCCAATACACACACTGGCTACAGCCAGTTAGTTATCCATTGCCTTCTACTCGTACAAGCAGGTAGCGAGTTGTTATAAAACAATCATTCAATCTAAACAAACATTTTGGACATACTTCTTTAGTTTGTAGCTCGCCCCCATTTCAAAAATATAATAATTTAATCTGTTTCACATAACAAGTAAAGGGGTTGTGGTGGCTGTATTCAGATGTAGGCACTTCGTACTCAAACTAGTTAAGTGGATAATGTTTCGGGTGAGGGTTACTGTTAAATGAAATATGTTATCTATGTACAATGGCTTGTACTCTATATAGTTTACATTACAGATTACTACACGGTCGTACTACACAAGTTAGGTAGGAAGGGAGCGGCTATTTAGTTAATTAAATTAATGTTCTACTTTGTGATGTCTGACCCTTCGGACACCTTAGACCTCACCGTCTGCATGATGTCGAAGGCTGATGATGAGTATGTTCGGCTATCGACGGACGGCGGCACGTCGTGGGTCTCGACCCAGGACCATCCTGGCGAGCTGGTGACGGACGGAAGGCTTGTAGAAGACAGGTCTCTATTCCCCCAAAATATTGCATTATATTGCCACATTTCAGTGCAGGTGAGGAGAATAGCTGAGGCCATTGTCTTGTGCAACCACTGAGCTGATTGCACTGCCGTCGTCGCTAGCCCGTCCTCCAGGCGAGGCTCTTGGTAGGCCTATTCATAACAACGTGACATCCCCACAAATTGTTGACTTATGTATTACTGGCTTGCAGTTGTCAAAGGTGTGTCAGAAGCGCTGTCGTCCAAACTTAGAAGTGACAGTGAAGTATATGTTCAACCTGACCTCGAATACATCCGTGAAATAATTGTGCTTCTATGTATCAGCAATAATTTCATACAAAACACAAACATCAACTACATGAGTATATCTCAGCCAAAGAGTTTTTGCATAGCCTATGTTCATAGTGATTGTTTCATAATAGATACGGCAAACAATGCTTGAATTGTTACTGTTCAAGAGCTTGAAAACAGTACTGTATTTAACGTCGTGTTAAGGAAAGTTAACAATAACATGTTGCTAATACGTTTGGTACTTTTATTTGACGACCTCTAACAGCAGCCTTGCTTGACGCAATTCACGCCTCAGTTTTACAGTTGCCTTCCTAACTATTCATTACATTTTCGGTTTTGTTAGTGAAATAAGTTTAATAATTTTATGCGCACGTTAAGATTTAGTGTACCTGGCGCACGAGACGTGCTGTAGCATGCTACGGAAAGTACTTTATCATGAATAACTATTAAAACTGTTTCCAATGCGTTTATGTACGAAAGAAGACACACTTCAAACTGTCCGTATTGTTTCAAAAATGCCGTCCGCTAATTAAAAACATGATTTACGAGCTCCTCAAAAAGTGTTAAACATGACTTATTCACGTTGCGGTAGCTGAGAAAATATCAACCGTATCCGTAAAACAAAATTACAGAAACCTGCATTGGAGTTTTAGCACGTACTTTTCACAAATAATATAACAGGTGCCTTTCAACGAAAACACTGCATGCTAGGTTAGTTCTCCGCGCCTAGAGGCGATGAGGTGTTTGACGGACGTGTAATGTTCGAATTATAGCCTTCCCCGTTTCCGTCTCTCAAACGTAAAATAAAGTTAAGGTCTACTAACTGTAAGTTCGGAGTAGCGGAATTGTGCCGTGGTGTTGACCCCGTAGCTAATATACCAGTTAGGGTAAGATGAGAGTCCATGCTTGCTTGTAAAGCCCTTTACACAATTGAATACTTTAACATTTGACTTTACGTTTCCGTTACGTTACCTGTTTCGTCAATACACAATACATATGTAAAGTCAAATAAACGACAGTTGAAAAACGATTGGAATACTGTTTAATGAAATGGAAGTATTGTGATATAAATCATTCCTATATATTTACCGTAAAAGCATATCAAGTAGATATTTAAATAAAAAAACCCTATTTTTTTCATTTATTATATTACCTTTTCAGAACAAAAGCAACGCCATCTATTGACGCAACTTAACGTTCAACTACGAATCTTTCTCCAAAGCTACTTACCACGTTTTTTCGAGTACGTTTAAGATAAACGTGTTATTTTTTCACGAAATCCCCATACTGGAGAACAAAACTGTACTCAGGAATAAACATTTTTTGTTCTAGCATACATAATCAGCTGGTAATTTGCGAACGACCTTCTCGACTTTGACTCTAGGTTTCAGTTTTTCGGAAATGTAAAGTCAAAGATGCTTGACTTTAGCTTTGACGACGCCATTGTGTACGACTCCATAAGAAGCCATGTATAGAAAGTTATCGTAAAGTCAAATGTTAAAGTCAAACGCTAAAGTTTTCAATTGTGCATAGGGCTTAAGTTCCCAAATGACCCGCCTCCCTAGCTGGTCAACATTGTTGTAGAAAGTTACAAATACGCGTTTATTTGTCAAAATAGTATAAATGTTGCCATATCATTGATATACAAATAAAACACATTTCGTAGCAAGGTAGACCTATACTAGGTAGTTCACGATTAAGTGAACACTTTGTAAGACCATCTTGTCCAGAATAATAATTTGAAAATATGAATTATTGCTACCTCATATGTAGAGAGGATGCTTTATCGCGGGATAACTTGGCTATTTGCTGGGTTTCAACACACGTTCAGCTTACCAGAAGAATACTAGCTTTCACTTGTAGGTGGAGCTGTTGCCCTATTTGACTAAGTTAATAAGCGTCTTGTTATTGTAGTAAGTCAGATATACATCACCCAATCATGCATGTTGCAAGAAACTACAGCGTTTTTAACGGTGTGTTGGCACAAAATATTTTTTTTACGATATGCCATCAACTCTACTCATATGTTAACTGTTGAGTACAAAACAATTTATACACGTTGATTGTAATTAGTTCGCTTAGTTTATTTTAAAAAGTGGCCGGAAACTATAAATAATCTGAAAAGAAGAAAGTAACAAGGGTTTAAAAAGCGCTCACTTTATCCCAAACCGCGTATAGTCGGATACCTCCAGAACATTAAGCATGCTGCTTCTGAGCTCTCCAACAAACCTACAAACTACTTGTTCGCTCAATTATGTACAAGTCACGTTAACCAGACTGACACGAAACTACACCTGAGAATACAACAATGAGCTTCGCTGACTATATTCCCCGAGACCAGTGTCGCCCATATATCACCTCCGTGTTTACTGTTGCAGCAGGTAGAAAAAGGCAATCAGGCGATGGCATGTTTCCCCCTGGTACAGTACAAACAAGGTTGTCATAGAGTGCGGGGACACACGGAGCAGGGCAGGTGGGAGAACCAGAACTACTTGATCAGCTGCCAATGTCGGGGTTGTTGGCAAGCCTCTGTAGGTTGCAGACTCCATCCACTACAGTATTGCGCTCTGTAGCGAGACAAGCTCTCCAAAATAGGCAGCGGCAAGGAATTAAGAACACCCCCTCCCCCAACCATTCTTTTACAACTAGGGAATTTGGACAATTACTTTACAAATGCAATGCCATCAGCGAAAACAAAAATTTCATGTTTCATGACAGCTATAAAACATGAAGAAATAACAATAATCTAGAAGCGAAGATTAAGGAGAAAAAGAAATAATCACAACAATGTTAGACAAGTAAGACCACTTTACACAGACTAATTCATTACTCTTCACAACTGATTCTGTTAAGAATAATTTAGTTTTGAAATAAGTTTTAGTGTCAGCGGAATTCTACCAAACTAACAGTATTATAACACACCTGTTAAGAGACGTCCTCGCCTGGAGCAAGAACGATGTTGTAGCGTGTAACACGTATTCTTTTTTACAAAAAACCACGAAACCACTTACCTTATATATATTGGTAGGGACGGAAAAATTATCGTGTTCAATGACCTGTACGACAGCCTCCAATAATATACAGGATGTCTCTTAAACAAGGAGACAAACTCCGCATGCGCGTTCCTCTCGAAAAATTGTGACGAAAACATGTTTTACACTATTCACTTAAACGCAATATTAAGGGAGTAATGGGCCTCTGGACATCGAATTTTAAAACAGTAGCCTATTTTCTCACAATATCGGAAACTAATTTACATACAAACATTTACAGTGCGCATTGGGATCTGCACACCAAGAACAAATGCTGGTTAATACCTTCCACACTTACGGAAATAGCAGGGGTGGCTACCCTCTAATTGCGTACAACATTTTTTTGCAGTCAGAATTTTCGAACATCTGTAGATGGTTTATTGAGTAATGTTACCTGTCTAACAAAAAACGGTCCTCTTGTTGCAACAGTCTAGGACTCGTCGTTTTCTTTCAAAACACAAATGAGGCTACAGCGATAGAGTTACAGAAACCAATTATTAATTTGATGGCGTTATGCAGAAGGGAACCAATCCACAAACGACTGGGGTGGTGATATTCTACAACAAAGCCTACTGTGTCCATATAAACCTTGTAAAACCTGGGTTTCCTGGTCTCTTCTATGTATTCAAATAGTATGATTAAACACTTGTTCTTTTACTACCAGGATATACTTCTTACTTTATTCTTATACTTTATATGATTATCTCAAAATAAATTACTTTGTGGATTGATTCCATTCTGCATAACTCCATCCAATTATGGTATCATGAATTGAAAACATGTAGGTAATGTTGAATGTGCACCACCGAGAATTCAAGGAACACAACCAAATACACATGAACGCACTATTGCCTATGCTGTATGCTGTGTATCTTAGGTGCAAAACACAGAACTTAGGAGCATTCGTAAATTACAAAATGGCGATGTGTAAAAAATAATGTGGGTTTGTATGGAAACCCATCACATGAAAAGGGATAGGTAGAAACCTCACTGAATATTTAAAACGCAAATATCCAAATGTTGTGTTTTATTCCACAAAATGAAGTCTACCGTACAAGTTTACCAGAAAGCCATCTTGTGTTTTGCTGCACATGACACTGTATTTGAGAAAGGAAAATTAATGTGTTTTTTGTTAAAAAAAAAAGTTCTGATTCTGTAGATACCAACAAGTATCATTTAGTATTAAAGAGTATTACTTGTAGGGCGACAACTTGAGGTATTAATTTTTGTTTGCCATGTATGGTACAAGTTCCGATCCGCAAACAAAAACCTAACAAAATTATGCACTTCTTTGTTTTTAAATGTACGAATGGGATGTCACCATAATTTTGCATAATACGCAATTTTAATATGGTTTGTGTAATGGACACAGGTGTACAGACTGTGTGATGTGAAACACTAAATAATACCTTATTTTGGACAACTAAGGGTTGCAAAACTTATGTTGCTAAATGTACCGCATCAGCATTGACGTATATGTGGCAATCAATAAGAAGCACATAAAAATTACCGTACACGACTTCTTTTTACTTGCCCTGCCTTCATGGGAGTAGCTCGAAAAGGTTCTGGCTCTAATCGGTCCGCTGTTTCGACGCGTCAAACGTGGACGTTTGAAACCGATACAAACTCTTAAATTATGTTCATATGTGCGCTGAATGACTGCATAACGACACAAGCGACAGGCCGGCTCATTCGCACATAACGCGGTATGCCCTTCGTATAGTCTGGTCCAAGAACGCTCTTGACACTTGTGCTGGTGAGGTCCTCGTTTTTAACACGGAAAACATTTTTATTTTGCTCTAGCTAGATTTCCATGACTTACATGCACCTATACATATTTCCTTCTGGTTACTGAGGGGCTTATTCATAGTCGTTTTTGACCCGGACTAGTGCGGGATTATCGTCGGACTAATTTTTGTCTTATTCATAGACGCGGACTAACGCTAGTCCGAGTCAGGACCAACCCTGGACTAACTGGCACAAGATGATCTCAGGATCATCTCGGAACTATCTCACGGCTATGAATAAGGCCCTGAAAGTCTGTTTAAATCCACCAAACAGTCAAGTTTTCCAGTGATAAACCATCAATGAAGAACATCTGGAGGTGCGGACGTAAGGCACTGAGTCGAGTTGGTGCGAAATTCTTTTCACCCAACATCAGTTGCTCAATGAGTCAGAAATCTAACGGGGATTTAATAAGTATCAATGTACAAAATAGTTATTGTCCGAAAGCAATATTAAAGGTGAATATAATTTAGGACACCTGATTTTCGCGAATAGATTTTAGCACCAACTTGTTTCAACACCTCATGGGTACACCTGCAGCTCTATTTTCATGGTTATTGGCAGCACTGGCAGCGTGTCGTTGTGCCACAGAGATAAATGCCACTGCGACACCAGTCGTCTGTGATTTGCTAGCGAGTTAATTACATACAATCACTGACCTTGAAGCAGCGCTACAACTGTGCATGGATGTCATTCAATCAAGTTTGTTGCGAAAATATTTTCGCCTAAGATATGGAAGTCACGCAAATTTATTTTGTGTTTCATTAATAAATATTAAATATTTTTATAGAAACATAACTATAGCTAATTACTTACACAAATGTCTAACGTAAATAGTACTCCATTATAATATTTTTTTTTGCATATGTATTCCAACATTATGGTTTTAAACACCTAAAGTGTTCATCTTCCTCCGAGTTACCTTAAATCAAGTGTTCCTAAATATAATTTAACATGTACAACATCTTTAACCTCGATTTCACCAATACTCTTGGCGTTGGACGAAATTTCTTCACTTCACTTAAACCGCACAATAAGTTTCTTTGTCTCGTTATGTCCGCCACGGCACTAGGGGTTCTACCCGCCCGGGCGTGGCACTCTAACCGTAACCGTCGACAGCCGCTCAGCCGGTTTGCGAAACATTTCACCTCCGAACCTGCCGCTTGCTGACCTTGAAGGCGTGATGTACAGACTCTGAGGGGGCGGGGCTCATGAGAGAAGTTGGCCTGTGACTGGTGACCTGGCGGGATCGTCAAGCGTAGGTCACCACGCCTCAAGGTCACTGGTCAAACACGTGCATACAAGCGAGATTGATGAATATGTATGATGAGAACTTGGAACATGTGCCCTGGCAACGTGGGCCGACACCTTTGCTACAATTTAAGAAGTTATACTCTGTTTCATATAAGTCTGGATAAATTTGATAGCCACTTATTGGCAACCATTTTTAGTATTTTGGGAATTTGTTGCACAATGTAGGACATTTTTAGCTCTAAAATGAATCTGAGCTGTCCATTTCAGCATTTGTACTGCAAAGTTTGTTTTGTGTAGAGCCACAAATAAAAACAATATTACAAATTATGGCCCATAAGTTGCTGTCAAATTTATCCAATCTTATGTGAAATGGAGTATAGTTGGAATTAAATCTAACGGGGGTAATGTCGCAAACTGCATAATAAATATTTTATAGGAGGGGGAGTGTGTGTAAAAAAACATTAAAAATATTTCAGAAGTTAGTATTACATTATGATGCATCAGCACAGCACAACACTTTGAACTGATATTTTATTTTAATAATGATAGCTCCTCATGTAAAAATACTCGTGGTGTTTGAATAATTAAAAAAAAAGTGCTTGAAAAACAAAATATACGCCTAACAATAAAAAAAAAGTAATACCACTGAGTATAATTTAGGGACAGAGATTTATATAAGTCACAAATATTTAATAGCGTCGTTATACATGTTATACACATTTATCAAAAGACTTTCCTGTAACTAATATTTCTCTCGTAAGTTGAATTTCTAAACATAATATTAGTAATGCAAGAACGTACTGCACTTCGCACGTGATCACAAAGAACTGTTTACGAGAAAACTTTCAACTCACTTCCACCACTATAAATCTAAGCCTCTCAATTTTATCATAGTGTGGGGTATGTAGTTGTGATTTGAGACTATGTAAGATAAAAAAAAAAAAGTGGGGAGTTGCATCATTAGATTTGGAGGATGGGGGTGAGTCATAGTCGGTGTTTTGGGAGGGGGCCCACCCCTGGATAACTTGTATAGAAATCAGTTGCCAAATACCTACTGAAGCTAGCATTCTTCTGAACTATGGACGCTCAACGTTTGTATATTTACTCATTTACAGCTTGAAGTATGATATAGGTGGTTCGGCACAAAGTGAGTACTTTTAAGGACGTTGGTCTCGCAAAATTTCAATTTTATATATTTGTGTCAAACACTGTTCAACTTTTGCACATCAGATAATACGTCATTTCCCCAAATAAAAAAAAATTTGGCCCCATAGTTTTTGCAGAATCACTGATCGAAGTCCCAAAATGGCCCTCGCGGTGTAGCCAAATTAAAAAAAAAACGTAATTAACTAATGAATTAAAAATTACAGGAACTGAAAGTCAGTGTATCAATGCCTTTTATGACATGTTTGATAATAGTTAGTTTTGACAATTTCAGTAATAGCCAAAAGTCAAATATATGAAAAAGTTTACTCATTTTCATCAATTAAAAAAAAAAAAAATACAGAAATGCATAGCTTTGTGTTTACAAAAGTATTTTGAAGTAGCTCACATCACTAAGTATCAATATGAATTATCTTGTTTCTGCAAGTTAATAATTTTTTATTATTTTGGCTACACCGCAATTGCCATTTTGTGACTTTGATGGGTGATTATGCTAAAAATATGGGCCCTAATTTTTTTTTTATTTGGGAAAATGACGTGTTATCTGATGTGTAAAAGTTACAGTGTTTTGCACAAATATTAAATTTTGAATTTTTACGGGTCCAACGTCCTTAAGGACCTCCTTGTCTAAAATAATGATTAAAAAGTACTATATATTGTGACCTTGGATGTTGCCTTTTGAGTAGAGTGCAATCTATCATACACTTTGATTGTTACTTTGGGTGCTTTGTTTATGGTAAAAGCGGCGGAAAACTAACAATTAACTTAATCGAAAAAAAGTAATTAGTGTTTAATAAATGCACGCCTTATCGCGAACCACTAGTAATTATTTAACATTTTCAGGCCTAAGTACACTTAATTACTAAGTTTTATTTCCATAAATACATCTCTTATGATAAATTAGAATCACCGACTAAATCAATACTGTTAATATTTTAATGTGTATGTCTGCATTCATAAATAGGTTATGTAGTATTTTCGTTTGATTTATAATTCATTAGTTTAAATGTTTTCTGTAGAACACGTTTAATTTACTAGGCTACCTGTTAAACCTCATTGCTTTTGAATGCCTGTCCGTATTTTGTTTGATGTTACATATTATTATTTTCCTAGAAGTGTTTATGTTTTCTTTCTACATTTATTTAGTATAAACATTATATTGGTATCGGTATTATTATCTTATTTTTAAATTGTGTCAATTGTAGCATTTGTGTGGGAGATCTAAGACGTTTCAGTGTAAGAGAAGGCAAAATTGCCGTAACTGCACCAAATGAAGACGTATTATTATTATTATTATTATTATTATTGTTATTATTATTATTATTATTATTATTATTATTATTATTAAGGCCTTTTTACATATGGCCGTGTCCACGGACGTGGCCATGGCAGTGGACGTCGACGTGTCCAAACTTCATGGTTGTATTCGCCCTTGCTGTTCACATTTATTATGTCCGAATCTGGTCCAAAATTGTGATTAATATTTTCGTCAGCTGCTAATTATTTAAACCTTATATTTTTCCCGTGTTTGATTTCAATGTTTTCAATTTTATACCTAGTTACGAATCCCCGCGAAAATAGTTGAAATTTTCTTCTGTCTTAGGACACAACTTCGGACAAAGTTAAGATTGGTGAATAGCCTATTTGTCTTAGGACCACGCTTGTCCTAAGACACCGTAACTTCGGACACTGATGTGACGTCACGTGCGCCAATCAGCGCATTCTTGTCCTAGGACACAACTTCGGACATCGCAATCGTGAATAGGCCCAGGGCGGGAGCCTACGCCACACTTCAAATACGTTGCAGTGTGTTCGTAAACAGGTCAAAGTCAAAATTTGCGAGTTACGGGAACATGCTAATAACAAAAACCCACTGATTTACTCGAATGACATAACTTACACTGACATTAGATAGCATGGGTCATGTGCTAAAAGATTTAAAACCATGCATTTAAGTCCCTTTGTATTTTTAAAAAATGGCCACATATAAAGAAAATTATCGTTATATTTAGAATTTTTTTAGAAATACAAAGAAACTGCATTGTGTGATTTTAAATATTTTAGCACATGTTGACCCATACTATCTCATTTCAGTGTAAATTATTTCTTTTGCGTAAGTCAGTTGGTTTTTGTTATTAGCATGTTGCCGTAACTTGAAGATTTTGAATTTGACCTGTAGCTGTGGGAAGACTACGAGAGCAAAAAATGTTTCACGAGTGGAAAATGTAGTCAAAAGTAATGTCTGTAAAACTAACACTACGTCGCACAAATATAAAATTATCCGTTTCCACCACGTAAACACCCTTACACACGGGGAATGGGCGGCAGCAACAGGCTAAGCGAGGAGCTAACGAAGTAGATGGGAGCGTGCGAGAGGTGAGTGAACGAATGTGCAGATACAAGGGAGGCGTAGTTCGTGGAAAGTAAAGCGAAACTCGGCGGCACGTCTGCGAGCAAGACAGCGAGCAAAGATACAGATAAGAGCAGTTAGCAGTCACACACAAAGACCGTCCTTGTTCGTCTCGACTCGCGCCACTGCACGCATCTGCGCCGCCTGTGCTCGCCCTACTGTGTTCGCGCTGCTTGCACTCGTGTCTCTGCTGTATCAGCTCCCGTCACAACTGAGAACATTACACTCTACGATAGCTTTCAATACGTGGCTTCTTATGCAGTCGTACACAATGACGTCGCCAAAGCTTAAGTCAAGCAACCTGATTTTACGTTTCCGACAAACTGAAAACGTAAAGTCAAAGTCAAGACGGCTGTTCGCAAAGAACCAGCTGATGATGTATGTTTTAATGAAAAAAAATTAGTATATTGGGATTTCATGTAAAATGTAACAGGCGTGTCTTAAATGGTCCAGAAACCTAGAAAAGTATTCATCCATTAACTGTAAGTTTCGTTAATAGATGGCGTTTCTTTTGTTCCGGAAAATATAATAAATTGAAAAAAATTTACTTACTAAGCTTATTTTTTAAATATTTACGCGACAAACTTTTATGGGGAATATGCATATAGTGATTTACTTCACAATATTCCCGTTTCGAACAACAGATTCTTAACAGTTATGCAACTGTCGTTACTTAAACTTTACGTTTGAAATGTGTACTGGACAAATACTTAAAAGTAACGGAAACGTAAAAGTCAAATGTTGGCGCATTCAATCGTTTATTGGCTTTTACACTACTATAGTCTGTCCAAAGTCTAACTTGATTCTTTCGAAAAGTATTGCCAAAAATAACAATAAAAATGTTTCATTATAGCCTCAGACGATAACTGAAGTATAAAGTGAAATCTATTGAGGTATTGGTAGGGCCCGGTATTTTCGCGAAAATATTTTTGCCCCACTTTGTTTCAGTGTCTTACGTGCACACCTGCAGTTCAACTTCATGAATATTGGCAGAGTGTTTTTTGTGCAGAGTGATTATTCATTTGGCTGTGCCAATCAGTACACGGATAACTGTGACACAACAAGTCTGTGATTTGAGGGTTTAACCTCCACACGTTGTGTGTTACGACATCCAATCACTGACCACAAAGCAGAAATGCATGTGCGCACGTAATGCACTGAAACAAAGTGATGCAAAAATCTTTTCGCGAAAACTACCGGGCCCTAGGTATAGTGGCAACTTTTTATGTGGCCCCGACACATCTTGCATTTCAGCTATTTTCTAAATTTCTGTCGTTTGTTATTTTTACTGCTGTCGTGAAACTAATAAATACAGTTTAAATAATTCATGTCTCTCAAAAATTTACGTCCTGTTTGGCAGTAAAAACACTTTTTTGTTTTGTTAAAGACTGTAGTGAGGGCCTGTCAAGAGTTCTTACTGTGTACCGCACATTGATACTACATTTGCATTGACAGGCTGAATGATACAAACAGGCTAAAAATAAACAACTAACCACGACATTAACAGTGTTCACTTAAACTGCAATTGTTTACGATGATTGCCAACAAGAAGCCTGTAAAATAATAATAATATAATAAAACCTAAAATAATGTTCTGCGTAAAATATTTTTCTGTCTTTTCCGAGACATGGGTTGTGTCACACGTCATGGCCTTAAAAATAAATAAATAGATAAAAAAAAATAAAAACATTCCAGACGTGAGGTCAGACATGCTGGGGTTCGAGTTCACAGCAAGGGCTCTACGCACCCTAGAATATCCCCCTCAACCAAGGGCATGAGCCACTTACACTTCTCGAGCTCTAGATCCAAATTAACAAGACGAAGGGAACAAGGGTTTAGGGCTCAAGGACACGAGGTCAAGGGCTCACTGCATTGAAATAGATCACAGCCACGGAAATGTCGTGGGTTCAAGTCAACGACCTGCAATTGGACTGCACAGTCCTATATACACTATGTCCTCAGCTGCTTGTATATTGTATGCTGCTCCAGTGAGTGACAGTTGTATATGTGACAAGGTAGCTCGGCTGTGTGTGTATCATTGCAGGTTTGCTGTAGTTCAAAGTTGTCAAGGACGAGTTGCCTAAGCATTGACTCCCATCAATCGAGAGGATGGTATACCGGGAAAATGTTTTGTGCCAACATACCCTTGAAAACTCTGTAGTTAACTACAACACATACAATTAGGTAATGTACGTCTCACACAACGCAGATCTCTGCAGACTAATAATAGGTAGGGACGGGAATTTTTGAAAAAGATTTTTTCCGCACTTTGTTTCAATGTCTTACGTGCACATCTGCAGCTCAACTTCATGATTATTTACAGAGTGTTTTTGTGCAGAGTTGTTATTCATTTGACTATGTCAATCAGTACACGGATAACTGCGACACGTCACGTGTGTGACCGACTTGTAACAATACCTTACGAGCACATCTGCAGCACTGCCACATGATTATTGGCAGTGTCTGTCTATGAGGCGAGGTTTGTCATTTGACTGTGCCAATGATAATAAGGTTACTGCGACAACACACGCCTGAGGTTTGTGGGTTGAACCCCAAGATTTGGAGAGATAGAAAACAGCCAATCAGTGACCACGAAGCACGGCTGCAGAAGTGCACGTAAGGCACCGAAACAAGTTGGTACACAATTATTTTCTTCAAAAATCAGTGGCTCTAGGTATCATTTTGCTTTGAAGGTGTTCCTGAAGCATTCAAAGAGAGAAGTTATGATTTCATAAGCTGTATACTTGCACGATGTGCAAGTTGGCGATATTTTATTTTAAAGTGTACACATTTTAACATTTTCTTCACAATACTCGTATTCCTTAGGTACAATTTATTGACACAGGCTGGCCACGGTAATGTTGAAGTGTCTGGTTACGAACGATAATAAATAAACATGTTTTATTTTGACGCCAGATTTTATATTTTGATTGAGGTGAAATCTGTGCGCTACGTTTATTACCTGAAATACATTGACCTGCACAGATAAATGTGCAACCAAGTAAATATCAGTTCATGATTATAGATGGTGAAAATTCGCGAATTCAATGACCTGCGTGTTAAAATCAAATATACTATGCATACTCAAGCCCTGTCTATTCGTTCATTGTCTGTTGTTCCACTGAGTAGCAGCTAGTTGACAAATGGCCGGGACTTGAGTATGTATACTTGATTCTAACATACAGGTAATTGAATTCGCTAAATTTCACCATCTCTATTCATGATTGACTACCTGCTCAAACAATTGAGCATCAGGATTGAGCCTGCAAATTGTTACTTCTGTGTTATTATCGGCTCAGTGCCATTTAAGAAGTGTCTAGTATGTGTTGGACCAGTTACGAAACTTACAAATTTACAAGAGCTGTATTATAGTAACGGACACTCGATTTCCACGAAGAGTTTTTTGCACCAACTTGTTCCTATACAGCTCTCCTTCCTGGCCAGTGATTGGCTGTTTTCTAGCTCTCACAGTCTTGGAGTTCTACCTACAAATCACAGACGTGTGGTGTCGGAGCAACCTTGTTCTGATTGGCACAGTCAAATACGTGACGTCACTTCACGAAGACACGCTGCCAATAATTACGAAGCACAACTGCAGATGTGCTCACAAGTCAAACAAGTTGGTGCACAATTCTTTCCACCTAAAATAAGTAGCTCTAATTATACTATTTAAACCGTTTTCAAATTTTGACATGTCTGAATTTTACAGTGTAAAAAAGTTACTTTTAACACGGTTCAGCGTAAAAACATAAAAAAATTCACGAAGTGAAAAAAAATCACTAGCAAGTGCTTTGTTAGAACAGACAAAGTGCCATATTCTTACAGCCACCATTCTTATCTTCGCATCATCATATTTCATGATAAACGAATAGTCCGCCTATGACGACAGAACTTTACTTTCATACACATACCGAAGTAAACAAACAATACCATACGCTAAGGAACGGAGGTAATAAAGGTGAGTGAGTGAAGCTGGAGAAAAAAGGGAAGGAGGAAATATTCAGCATGCAAGTATAGTTCCAGTGAAAATCTGAAGTATTAAACTGAGTGGCGACATATTTCCAAAAATTTTGTATAGAGTTTCTCCTTTATTTTTTTATTGGAGAGAGGACAAGAACAATAGCGATAGCAATGATGGATATTTACACATTTAATTACATTACTCAAGGTTACGTCTCTTTCCACGATTTCGCTTTCGGGCAAACCCATTTCCTGCATCGAGGGTCAGGAAAGAAGCGTTTCCGAGAGTTTTTGAACATATACATATTTCCTCACAATGTTCAGGGTGCTGGGGGAAAACCTAGCACAAATATCCTGTATCAATCAGGAGAGGATTCATCCTTAGATCCTGGGGAGGCGTAACATGAAGGAAATATGGAACACTGCTGGAATGAAGAGATTAAAGAAACGGGAGATCTCCGAGAAAATCTGCCTGCCCCGCCTATGGCTACGAAAGAAATTCAGGCATGTACACAAGATATAGGAATTTAAAATGCGCTGAAATATTTTTTTTTTCTACTAACAGTTTGAGAACAGCAGTTTTTCACGTACCTGCGTTGAAATCTAACTTGTTGGAAACTTATTTTCTGGTAAAACTAGTGTTCTAGTCGTTTTCTGTTGCGCTCAAAGGAATGTTTCTTGGGCGGGAGCTGTCATATAATCTGACTTGATAAGTGATGAGCAAAGCCGGTGATGTTTGGTTGAAAGAATTTCGCACAGACTTGTTCAATGACTTGGTAACCCTGTTTTTGGTGGAAATATTTCTGCACCAGTTTGCTTCAGTGCCTCGTGTACACTACTGTGACTTTGCGTAATGGGCAGTGATTGGTTGAATATAACTCTCTCGTGTATTAACATTTTACTGCAAATCGCAGACGTGTGGTAACTAGGGACCCCTGGTTTCGCGTAAAGAATTTTGCCTCTCTTTGTTTCGGTGCCTTACGTACACATCTGCAGTTCTGCTGTATGGTCAGTGATTGGATATTTTAATTCTCACGAGCCTTGGGACTCTACCAGCAAATCACAAACGTGTGTTGTTGCAGGAACGTTATTGTATTTGGCTCAGTGAAATAATACACACATAAACGTTGCCAATAACAAAACAACGAGGCATAATTGAAGTAGTGCACGTAAGTCACTGAAACAAACTGGGGCAAAATTCTTTTCGCGAAAAAATTGGGGGCCTTAGCGTTACCACAGACAAAATAGCAACACAGGCACGAAATGACTTGTCGGCTCGTTTGATGAGGGCGAACATCGCCGCTTATTGGCTGTCCGAGGTTGTTGATACCAGCCCCGTGTATGTTTGGCTCCTGCATGTTACTACAGGTTTCCTATTGGCCTGGCTGCCGTCTAGCAGGGCAGCCGTCTTACACTGATTGGCGGTAGGCGTCTCCGCCATTTTGCTGCAGTGTGTGACTGAGTTCGATGGCCTATCGGCTATTTCACTTCTGCAGTACTAAATATTCTGTGGTGGTACCGCAGTAACCTTATTCTGATTGGTAGGGTCAAATGAGAAGCAAATGTGTTTACACAAAGATACTCAGCCAATAACAAAGCAGCCGAACTAACGAGGTGGCACTGATGCATTGAAACAAACTGGTGCAGAAATATTTTCACGAAAAACATGTCTCTCTACTTATATGCACGTCTGCAACTCTGCTTCATGGTCAATGATGGTAGAAACATGCAAAATTCGCGTCATCAATTAGGTAGCAGACTAAACTTCACTTTCCTATACAAAACAAAGCATAATCTGCGATTCAATTGGCCACAAAATTTTTGTGTTGTCATTGGCGTGTGTTACGTCTTTACAGAGATTGGCCTCTCTACCGTGTAAGCATTCTCCGCGGCAAGTCACGACAATATCAACCAGCGGTAGACGTCGAACGAGCCTATAGTCACTTGGAGTCTAGTCAGCTGTCAGAGAATAACGCGAATTTGGCACGTCTCTAGTGATTGTATGTTTTTAACTCTCGCCGTCATGGGGTTCTACCCGCAAACCACAGACGTGTGGCATCGCATCTCATTGGCACAGTAAAACGAGCGACGCCTCTGTACCATGGGCGTACCCGGATGGGGGGGGGGGGGGGGGGGTTGGGTTGGGTTGGGGGTCCAAACCCCCTCCGAAATGTCAGTTTCCTTATTTAGGTATTATATTTCACATTACAAAAGGTAGAATATACTACAAAAATTACAAATGTTAGTAAAATGTTTTAATATTACATTTAGAGACGTCGAACACAGATGACATTGAGACATGTATGCAAGATGAGAGTTCAAAAACCCCTCCGAAAACTATTCCTAGGTACGCCCATACTCTGTACAGAAGCACACTGCCAATAACCGTGATACACAGCTGCAAATGCGCACGTAAGACACATGCAAAATCCTTTCCACCAGTAATCAGTGGTCCAGCGAAGAGGCAGAAGAGACGCCTACGAGCGTGGTAAATCTGGCAAATGGTCAGCCAGTTCGCGGAACGTCGAGCCGGAAGGTGACGTCACACAAGCGCGTGGGAGACTTAAGTGGTCGAAATTGGCCGGCCAAGAAGACGGCCCCAGCTGTTGTCCAGATCTCTGGAACTCTGACGACTCACACCGTGTGGTCCGGAGCCCGCCTCCGCTGTCGACTGCAGCCTCGCTCGCTTCTCACCTCACCCATCACTGACCGTGACGTATAAGAAGGGCCATGAAATTTTCGCGAAAATAATTTTGCCTAAGTTTAATTCCAGTGTCTCATGTGCACATCTGCAGTTCTGCTTCGTGGTCAGTGATTGGATGTTAACTCTCACGTGTCTTGGGATTCTACCGGCAAATCAAAGTCGTGTGTTATTGTAGGAACGTTATTGGTACGGATCTTCACATAGACAAGCTGCCAATAACCATGAAGCATAATTGCAGATGTGTAAGTAAGGCACCGAAACAAACTGGGGCAAAATTATATTCGCGAAATGTCCATGGCCCTAGGTATATGTATAGAACAGTTATTCGTTTGTCTTACAAGAAAGTATACAGAATAATTTGTTGCAGTCACATTCGTGAATACTCGGTATCGACCTCGGCAAAATTCGTAACCCCTTTACCGACAGCAGCGCAACTGGCGGCAGAACGTTTCTCTTACCCAACTTGTACATATGAAATTCGTTTATCTTCCTAACCCGTAGTAGAAATTACGTTAACCGGACATAAGCGACTACGGCGTGGACCACCGCACATCAGCAGTACTCGAAACCGACTGTAATGTTACGTCAAGTGTCAGCGAAGAAGTCCTCCCTGGAGAGACGGTTGTGAGGTACTTGAGACACTTCTGACCTAGGTCTGTCTGGCTCCGACATAAGCCTGCATGTTGTCAGTTCAAGACTGGTGCAGTGTTGCCGAGAACATTAAACACCAGCGGGACACTTTTTTTTCACCGGAATCTTTAGAGCACCGCCTACCATGAGCGTTAGCTCAGAAGCGACGGAGCTATAAGGGCGACCATGAAACGCGCATCAAATGCAACATCGTCACAACGAGTCAAGCACTAGCATGCAAGATTCCCACAAAACAATTTTTACTACGGGACCGTTAAGGCGCCCGCCTACTGGCCGCGTGTTTGTATGAGTGAGGCACGGCGCCAAGGGCGATGTTGACCAGCTCATCTGGTGAGGTATTATGCACATTCAAGTCCCGTCTATTCGTTCATTCTAGCTGTTTCACTGAGCAGCAGCAAGCGGACAAATGGTCGGGACTTGAGTATGCACAGAACAGTGCATTCTAACACGCGAAATTTTCCGGGCTCTAGTTATAATAGACAGATGGTACATCGCGAAAATGTTCTGTGCCAGCATACCCTTGAAAACACTGTGGTTCCTTGTGACATGTATGATTGGAAGAGACGGGAAAAATTCGCGGATTCACTGACCTGTAGGCTAGCATCCAAGAATATATATGCACTCAAGCCCACAGCAGTTGTTCATTAGCTGCTCGATGTCACAGTTAAATGGGCCTGCATTTAGTGACATCGAAATTATTGGCTCAGCGACTTCCAGGAGTTGTCAAATAAGTAAACGGCCAATTGTGAAAGGGGCACGAACATATATTTTATGGACTTCTAGCGTGTGACTAAAAGAAAACGCGAATTTTTTCAGGTCCCTAATAATTGGGTGATATACGTCTGACACACCGTAGCTGTATGCAGACCAATAATATGCATCAAATATTACAATAGTGGGATTATTATTGGCTCAGTCAAATAGGGCAACAGCTCCACGTACAAGCGAAAGTAATCTTTTCATAAGCTGAACATGTGTTGAAATCCAGCAAAGAGTCTAGTTTTCCCGCGATAAGCCATCATCTCTAGATATTGGATAACCATCGTTTATGTTTATTTTTTCAAAAGAAACTGTACAGATGTATCATGTGTAGAGATGATGGTTTATCGCGGAAAAACTTGACTATTTGCTAGGCTTCAACATACGTTCAACTTATCAAAAGATTACTGACTTTTCCTTGTACGTGGAGCTACTGCCCTATTTGACTGAGCCAATAAGAATGCCGCTATTTTAATATTTAATGCATGTTATTGGTCTGCAGACAGCTACGTTGTGTCAGTGTTTTCAAG